>JAGFMK010000206.1:0-53229 GCA_021030975.1 Lichenothelia convexa | reverse complement strand
GAGGGCGGAGAGGACGTGAGTTACTCAAGATGTGATAATCGTCGCACAGGTGTTTAGGCGCAGGCGGAGAAAGAGATGGAAGGATGGATACTTCGGGAGCTTGTCGCATATCCGTCATTTAAGCACTCGACGCACAGCAATAAGAGGAGAAAGGACGTTCATTGCATGCGCACCATCTGACAACAAACGAGTTTTAGAAGCCATTCTCTTCATATTTCAGCATGCTCTACAGCTCGTGATCTCTATTGTGAGTTAATCTGTCATCCGCGAGAGTCTTATTTGGTGACGCCAGAGAGATCTTTGCGAAAGTGGAAGGGGTCCTCCTATCCCAGAATACTAGTACAGCCATGAAGCTTGAACCGAGTATCAGAAAGGGGCCCCAGCGTGTGCGCCTAGTCCGCCATCCGGGCTCGAAAGCGCAACATCGATATCTTCAACCTACGACTGACGCCTCCTTCGCACTGTCGAGTACCTGTAAGCCCTTAAAGGTCTACTTCTTTACCCTAATATCGAGCTGTTCAGATATACTCCCTCTCCGCAAAACTCCTAATCATCCCCTCAGGCGTAGGTTCATACTCCTTTAGTACCACCCTATCCCCCTCAACCACCGTATTCGCCTGCACGAACACCTTCCTCGGTACCTTCTTCCTCAGCACCACCGGCCTCACCTTCTCCGCAAAGAACCCATCCACCTTCGTAACATCACCATACATCTCCGTCCCCGCTTCCACATCCGCCGTACTCTTATAGACGTGCAATTTCTGCAGATACTTCTCCACCGCCGGCCGACCATGGCTTAAGATCTTCTCCCTATCGATCTTGATCGTAAGATCTGAGGGGTCGTCCGCGGAGTAGTCTAGGCTGGCAAAGCCGCTGCCGGCGTCGAGGAAGGTGCGTAGAATGGAGAAACGCGCTTGCATGTGCGCTTGGCCCCACTTCTTGGATTTCGGATCCCAGAATTCGAGGGCGACGATGCCGGCGCGGGCCATGGAGAGGTAGGATGCGTAGAGGATATCGCCGGCGGGACCGTTGATGTCTTCTGTGCCGTCGCCAAAGCCGAAGATTTCGAGGATGTCGAACTCGCAGGTTAGAGCCATGGCAACGCATTCGGCGCGGCATTCTTCGTAGGAGGCTGCTACGGGGCCGAAGACGCTGCCCCAGGTTTGACCGGGCTTGTACCATGTCTTGATGGGTTTGTTGTTTATAGGGCTTACTGGGGGATGCTCGTGGTTAAAGTTGTATTTTCCAGGGGATGTTTCTTGCAGGAGTTTGCCGCAGCCATGGCCAAGAAGTTCGTGCAGCCCAACTTGGACTTCGAAGGCCTGGTCCCGACAACGTCGATATACCTCGAGATCTGCGTCTTTGATAAATGGTATCGGTTCATTGGGTGCTTTCGCACTCAACACATTGCCAAGCGACACGTTCTTGAAGCCCTCGTTCTGTCGAATGTCGTCGTAATTTGGTATGTTGATCCCAGCCGGGATACCACTTCCAGCAAACGTAAGCACTTCCAATGAAGTAAAGTCTGGGCTGAGGAACTCATCCTTCTCAAATCCAGAATCCCACGGTAATCGAGGGATGAGCTTTGGTGCAGCTTGAACAAGCTTCCCAAAAGCGCGTGTGCGCTCCTTGTTCACCATAGCTACAAACCCTTCCCACTCACCGCGAATTCCATGGGGATCGCGGTAGGTTTCCACGAAGCCGATATCGCTCTCGACAGTGGGCCCTTTATCGCGGATCCAGTAGCGTTGAGACTGCTTATAGGCTTCAAGGGACCCGGATATGAAGGAGTTGCTATACTCCGTACACATATTCACCTCAGTCTCATTGGCTGCATGCTCTTTTGCGTATTCTATAGCGACGGCTATCTTCTTCATCTCCTTGGCATGGTCACCATAAACAAGCTTCAACTTCTTGCCCTTCAGTGAGCCTTCCAGCGTGAATTCTGTCTCAGGTATGTCCCGCTCGTCTTCATTTGGATGCTTGATGGCAGATGCTATCAAGAGCTCAAAGTCCCCGCTGCTAGTTTTCCTAAGTCGCGTATTCTCAGGCAGCAGCTTCTTAGATTCTAGAAAGTCACTGACGACCATGATCTCTTCCTTTGTGATGTCCGGCGAGTCTGGGTAGTATGTCGAGAGATGACCCGCATCGGGGTAGCCGAGGTGCATCAGATCCGTACTCTTGCTTGCGAAGATTGCGCCATTTGTCTTCTCAAATAGCTGAAGAGCCTCAGGCGTTGAGGAAGCCAGCGCCTTGAGCTGTCGAGACTCTATCCGCGGGATGAACTTGGAGTCACCAAAACTCTTATAGTTCCCGCAGTTGCCCAGAAACTGAGCGGCATAATCGAGCCAAGCCTTGAGTTCTTCATCCGATAGACCGGCATCTTTCTGCAATCTCTTCCAGGCTCCTCCGCATTGTTTGTGTAGGGTGATTATGAGGTCGTAGATATGCTCTGATTCAGGAGAGACCTGGCGGAGGACTATTCTTGTGCCGGCGTAGCATGCGCTATTGTAGGTTTTAGCCTGGACGCTGTGTAAATAGAGATTGACGTTCGGACCAACTTAAGTAATGTGCATATTTCTTCTCCTTCTCGTTCAAAGCCTCGAAATGCGGCTTGATTGCCAAAGGTACAATAGTCGGGGGGCTGTCGGCGAGGTAGTGTTTCAATGTATCGTCGTCCATTTTGGAGAAACAAGAATGAATAAAACGCTTGTTCCTCGTAAGCCTGAGCGAACGTGAGCTGATGGTAGGCGCTGGTAAACGATTCAGGGCCGGATATTGTCTGCGAAGCAATGCTGTCAATAGCAGCATCAAGCAAACAGAAGTATGGCAGCCTGCAGGGACGTTGGTCAAGTGCGGGGTGTGGCCTGCACGGCACACGCCGTGACCCCCGCCCTTGCCTACGCCAGCCCCTAGGCGGGCATCCAACCTCCCCCACCCACGGCCCAAAGTGTTATGAAACTTCAATAGAAAACAATGTGCCTCAATAAGATATCGGGACCTAGAGACAGTCCAAGCGCCCAATTGGAGAAGGCACGTCCAGTCAGCAATGTATGCGTGGCGTTTAATACTGGGGTCTTGGTGTGTTTGCCAAAACAGAACAATAGGAACGGTGGCACCACCAGCCATCACCACCACAGCATCAGCCGATAAGCATCCCAAGAACAATCATATCAGAATAAGATGACTCAATAACTGCTGCTATTGTCATATTACCGCGAAAAGCCAGCCAGTCACATCATGCCCACCAATGATCCCTGCTCAGGGATGCGCATCCTCAATAGCACCACTCGTTCCCCAGCGTAGCGCACAATAGGATGTGCGGCCCACGTCCACAAACAGCCCTCAATAGGCAAACTTTACAACCCATGACATATGCACTTTCTGAGCAATAATATACACCGCCATCTGCTGGCTATTGATGCACGTATTTCGAGTTTTGCCTCTCCTAAATCTACTATAATACAGATGTCCCTCTCCCCAAGCTTCCGAGTAAATCATCTCACTTTTCGAAGTCCTCAGCACATTTGACATTTCGGGTTCTCTCTTCGTTCTATAGAACATTGCACTCCGAGGTGCAATATCCTTCCCAGCAACCGCACCTGATCCAAATTTCTCTCAAACATAAATCCATCAGCAAAGAATAATGGACTCCCTCCAACACCAACTCCACAAACTCAACCCAATCCCCCCTCCCTCCACCACCACACCCGCTGCTCCACCACCAGCATACACCCCAGTCAACCCAGTCCATCTCCCCGACTTCGCCCTCGACACCCTCACCGACCCCGACACCGAACCCACGACATCCATAACCATAAATGCCGCAACCCACATCACAGGCACATCCAACGTCGTCGTGATCGACCCCTTCGCGCTCAGCATGCGCATCAGTGCACTTCTCTACTCAACGCTGAACGCACATGGGTTCCAGAACCAGGAACCCATAGCGATTAATATCGATTGTGGGATTCGGGTGTCCGGGGATAGGAACGTGGTTGGGCCTGTGCGGCCGAGACCGACTGGCCTGCAGGGGCCGCAGGCGCAGGCGCAGCAGGCTGTGAGAATGGGGACGAGGGTAGTGGAGGGGGTCAATGGAGAGGTGGGGGAGAGGATGAAGGAGGGGGCGAAGGAAGGCCTGAAGAGGAAGGCTGAAGAGGTATGTCGCAACTGATGAGACATGAAGACATAGCTGAAGCTAATCTGTGAGGTGCAGGAGCCGCAAGATGCCCCAGCCGCGAAGAAAGTCGCTCCGAATGCAGCGTGCTGCAGCGATAAATCCACCCTTGCGCTTCGGTCGTCGGAGGCGAGCTCGTGAATGCATGCTAGTGTCGCCGTGCAGTGGCAGGGAGTTTCTCAAAGATGTTCAGAGTTACGAGGATGATGGATTTACTTATTGCTATCTGCTGGGTCTGGGTTGCGGCCTGCTTGGGAGGTTGTACGGTATAGGAAGGGCGTGAAAGGACGCAGGAGACTTTCAGCGGAGGGCTTTGATTTTACTGTTTTGCTATCGGATATTGCTTGTACCTTAGCGGTGACATACTCTTTTTGTTCAGGACTTATATCTAATCGTGATATACAACTTGATGCATGTGCAGAGTTTGCTGATCAGTGTGTCCTGCTGTCGTTCCCCTAATCCAAGAACCCTCATAGTGATTTGTTGTACAGATTGCTGTTGTGACCTCCAATCATGTGTAGACACACAGACAGGGTAGGCTGTACAAACGTGGAATAGGTTGAAGCATACAGGGCAGCGAAGAGTTAGGGCACAGGAGGAAACCTATACGAGCAAATTCATATTGACAGTAGCGATGTCAGCAGGGCGTAAACCGCACAATCCTGGGAACCGAAAAGACACCATAGCTTCATATCGTCCTTGGTGTGGGTGCTATGCTACTTCGCCCAGGAATCAGAGAATCCCATAGTTTCTAGCCTAGGCCAGGGTGATTAGATCGTCAAGGTACGACAGATCCACGCTCGGAACGCTATGGTCTTGACTGAGGTATTTCAAAAGGTAGTTCCCCGTCCACGTCGGATTCTCATCGCCTATAAGAAACAGTACGCATCAGCGCGCAGACACAAGGTTAGCAGTATATCTGAAACAACGTACCGATCCAATGCCCCGCTTTGGGAATAGTCTGGTTCCTCAAATCCGCCGCCACCGGCTCGAACGCCGGCCCTAAAAACGACGCCGCACTCGCCTCCCCTCCCATCACCAGCACCGGCATCTGCAGCTTGCTTTCGTTGAACTTCGCAGCGAAATATTCCGCGTCGGCAAACGCAGCGGCAAAGTACTCCATCCCTGCCCTCAGGAACCCCGGCTTACCGATATCGTTCGCGTAGCGATTGAGATGGTCCTGCGAGATGACAGAAGTGCCGGAGTAGCTGGTGTGGAAGAAGTACCAAGCCAGCATCTGCTTCTCGCGGCCGGAGATGAAGAATTCAGCTGCGTCGGGCACGGCGAAGAAGGCGAGCTGCCAGTTTTCGTAGAGCGAGGGGCTGGTCACGGTGGGTGGGATGGGATAGCCGTAGCCGGGGAGCGGGTATTCGATTAGAGCGAGTCTGGCAATCTGGAAGGGGCGGTTGAGCGCTAGGGAGGTGGCAAGGCCGACGCCTTTGTCGTGTGCGATCACGTAGGTTGAGTTGATGTGGAGGAAGTCGAGGATGGCGGCGAGGTCTGAACCGCCTGCCGCGGCGGTGTAGTTTCCGGTGGCGGAGAGGGAGGAGTCGCCGGAGCCGCGGTTGTCGGGGGCGATGACGGTGTAGTTTTGGGCGAGGATGGGACCGATTGTGTGCCAAGTTAGCTATAAGGTGCTTAGTAGGAAGTTCTTAAGCACGATGGGAAGGAATGATTCAGATGGACGAACCGAGTGCTGTGGAAACCCATGAACTAGTAAAACTGGTGGACCAGTCCCGAAGTAGCGAAAGTGTATGGAGACGTCTGGGAGTTGGATCCGCTGGTGGTTCCATGAATCAAAATCGGACAGGGCAATAACAGTGTTATAGGAGAGAAGGTAAAGAGAAACAACAAGCTTGGCAAGCATATTAGGCACGGTCATTGGGGGCTGCTTCAAATATTGTTTCAGTTTCTGGCTATCAACGTGCAACAGAAGTAGGCTTGCTATGGAGCAATCTTTTATATGTCGGCTCCATTGTACCAAATGGCTGACTAATTCTTTCGGCCGCACTCCGATTCCTGTCGAAGACCAAAACAAATCTGCCTGCAAAATGGGAAGACCTGCAGATTGACAACATTTTGGCGCTAGGAGATACCGGCTGGTATCGTTTCAGGCCTCTCTAGCTGTGTTGGGCATACGCTTACGCGGAATACTCCATTGTGGACATAATGTTGATGTTCGTTATTCAGCTTGCATTCGAGGCCTGATACGATGTAATCCAGGTACAACGTGTTCCTGACCAATAGCAGCCCCTCAGCTGGGCGCAGAGCGCCACAACTTAAGAGCACCGAACTGCTTTGGTAAGCATGCCAGCGACATGCCTTCAGGACTGCCATGCAATATCGCGGAACTGTTCCATTGACGAAATATTGCGTCTTGCTCCAGAGTCTAGTTTTGAACTGCTCTGGATGCCGCAGCTTCGTGGAGCTGACACCAAAGTTACTATTACGAGTCAGCAGCGGCTGTCTTAATTTCCTACGCCCAGTAAATCCTGCTTCACATA
The DNA here is from genome assembly GCA_021030975.1 of Lichenothelia convexa. NCBI lineage: Eukaryota > Fungi > Ascomycota > Dothideomycetes > Lichenotheliales > Lichenotheliaceae > Lichenothelia > Lichenothelia convexa. Next base: position 46,548 of record JAGFMK010000206.1, on the reverse strand, counting down.
CCACAATCGAGTACTAACCTTGTTTGAAACCTGATGCGCAGATGATGGACTGAGATCTCAAAATAGCCCACGCGACGCAAGCTCCGTGACGTAAGAAGCTCCCTTGCCTTGCACGAAGCGCTGCGTAAGACTCAATATACTCTCCAAAGGCCGAGCTTGGGAACATGTCGCCTGGATACACGTCCCTGGAATTATTCGAGTACGATCGCCGTGGTTATTCATTCCATACCCTCCATTAGTGACACCTTATCCAGCACCATGCCCCTCATTCCTGCCCACTCTTTCAGATGTTCCCAGTCTTCTCCCTCCTCTTCTCCTCGTCTCCATGGCTCCTTGAAGCCCCATGCTTGAGCGACCCTATCCACCGCAGCCCTTTCGTCTTCCCGCAGCCACCTCTCCCGCAACGGCATACCCGTAGCCCATGTTACCCTATCCATCTGGTCGTTACTGGTCGTCACCGCCACGATGCCGATGGTAGCTGTGAAGCCAACGTATGATAGTATGCCGGCGAACGCTATGCCAGTCGCGTAGGAAGGGTCCATCGTATCTTGGTAATTGGACAATGTCGATGCAAGAGTGTAAGCTGCTAATGGTGACAATGCAAGACCGGCCACTGGCAAAGTCAGGCGCTTCAGCAGTAGCGCACGGCGGTAAGATGTGGTGGTAAAGGAGGACGAAATGATGGCTAAGCAGAGGTCGAGGTCCTTCTGCGCAATAGCAGCATCGAGGGCCATGTATGCAATGTCGGCAGGTACTGCTGCAGAGACCTTGTCTGGGTTTGGTGTGGAGTATCTGATTGGAGAAGACTTGGGGTTTGGGACTGGTTTCGTGGCGTAGAGGTTGAAGACTTCCGGGAAGGATGCAGGTTGTTGAAGGAGGCACTGTGTTCTTACATAGACTCTGAGAACGGACGGACTAATGAAGATATGAGGGTGGATAATAAGCTTATAGGCAAGGTTTGATAGGAGGTCGATGGACTTCTCCAGAGATAGCGAAGGCGATGGCCGAGAATCCAGTGAGAGCAGAGCCGATGCCGGGGTGCCATCTTCTTCGTTATTAGAGATAGGACGCTCTTGAGACCCCACCAGCTGCTTGGCAGCAGCCTCGCAGGTCCTTAGAGCTCGCAGGACTTCCTTCTCTTCTGGCACTGTTTGCGAGTTGAGTATTGCGAATGCTTGCTCCTGAGCTTTACCAATGACATGGCCTGCCTCAGAGGCAGCGGGACTCCGTGGAAATGTCGCACTTGGACGTTGTGCTTGTAAAAGTGGTTCCCTCAGAAGACGGCCAGACGCAAATCCTCTACGCGTTGCTTGTCCATACGCCGGAGTGGTGGTTCTCTTTTGTGTTCTTGAAGTAGGTTCGATAGCACTAATTGAGCGAGAAACATTCATTCGCAATGCCGGACGGTGGATCTTGCAAAACAGACAAATCGAGCTTGACGGACTGCTTAAGCATGGCTTCATTGCTCCGGTTGTTTCTCAAGATGTGGTGCTCAGAAGCTGCAGCAAAGGGTTGCAGCGTTCCAGGTGGGAGCTGTCTCATAGGGCTGAGTACGAATCTTCGACGCGCCGCGAAAAGCTCCCAAGATATCAATCCACGAAAGGAGCAGCAAACGTTCCAAAAATTCTACGCTTGTCCATTACCAACAAATAACGACCAGATCATGATTTCTGCAGGTGCTTTACAATACAAATCATCAGAAGCATAGGACAACTGCTCCAGCACACAAATGCTCCCACAGCAAAGCCCGGCGCATCATTCTACCTCTCGCCCTAGACGATGCCCTCGCAAACTACCTCGCGAACTTCACAGCCCCAAGCCTTCATATCTACATATGCGCCTCGAATACGCACGTACGGAAATTCCTTACTAACACCTGTAATCCCACCGACGACGGTGCTCCCAACAGCTCGCACCACCAAACGAGGCACAACCGCTATAAATTATGCCGAAGATGGATTCGACGAGACGGAGCTCGAGGACAGTGAAGGACATAGGGCACGTCCCACTGGTCTGCGGAGCCTGCGCAAGGAGGATCTCATTTCCGACAAGAGTGCTCAACAAAGTCAGCTAGGCAAGGAGCTATCTGTGCCAGTGGAGATGCAGGGAATATGGAGAGATTGGATGGCTAAACCCAGAAGAGCTATGTATGTAAGATGCGCCTGGATTGTGAAAGGGACTTGTAGGGATGAAAAAGAAAGCTGATTTGTTCTGGTATCTAGAACCGAGAGGCAGCGCTACATACAATGTCTACTACCGTTGACACTTATACCCATACGCATCGACCTGAACATCCCCTCCTTTAGACCCGAGGCGCCATTACCTATGCCGGCGAATGCTCGGGACCACAGCATTGACGACACGTTACCTGCATATCGATCAGGCGATCCAACACCTGGGTACAGTCTCCGAGACTCCTTTCTATGGAATCTGCACGAAGCCCTTATCACCCCAGACCAGTTCGCCAAGGTCTTTGTGGACGAGTTGGATTTCCCTCATGACAGAAAGCCGGTTCTGGTAATGGAGATCACGAAGCAGATCCGTCAACAGCTGGAAGAGTATGCGGGCGTAGCACTGCACCCGCTTTTCCACTCGACCACAACGACCACCGCCGGAGGCACGACGACTCGTACCGTCCAACCCGCCATCTCCCGAGACCAGTCAGCCACCCCGTTGCTCCATCCAGCTGTGCAACCAGTCAGCAACGGCACCCCTAAACCCGCATCCACACCCAACGGCATCACTGTTACCGCAACTCCTGTACGCGCTGATCGTCCATCTTCCATCTCCCCTGCGAACGACGTCAACAATCCCGACGACACGTACCGCTGTATCCTTACCCTCTCCATCAACCTCCTCAACCGTCTTTATACCGACAAATTCGAATGGTCCCTCCTACATCCGCCAGGCCTCGCCGAAACCTTCGCGAAGCAAACCTGCGCCGACCTCGGCTTAGCCGGTGAATGGGTCCCTTCCCTCACCCACGCAATCTACGAAGCCGTCCTGCGCCTAAAAAAAGAAGCCTGCGAGAACGGCGGTCTAGTAACAGCAACCACATTCGGCGGCTTCGGCGGCGAGCTCGAAAACGACGCCGCCGACGCCGACAGCGGAGCAGGATGGCGCTACGTCCTCGGCCTAGGCGGCGGCGCCGGCGGTCAGGGCACAGACGGCGAAGAATGGGAGCCGAAAATCGAGCTCCTGAGCAAAGAGGAGATCGAAAAGAGGGAAGAAGACCGCGCGAGGCGCATCCGCCGCCTCCGCCGCGAAACCGCGCGCTTCTCTAGCACGGCCAACCTCACGGCCGGCGGCCTCCCGCAGGGAGGAGGAAACGACTACTTTGGCGCTCAGCCGACGCCCCAGCAGCAGCAAGAGACGCAAGAAGAGCGCATGGGCCGCGGCGAGCGCAGCAAGAAGAAGCGGCGCTTCCGCAGCCTGAGTCCCGTTGGAAGGGACACCCCTGGCGAGTTTGGCGGCTTGGCTGGCTACGGTGGTGGGAGTTCGGGGTTGCAGGAGTGGGAGCGCTACACGTGGCGCTGTGCGCACTGCTGTGTTTGGGGGGCGGCGGTGTGGGCGGTGAGGGATGGGCCCGGCGGGCCGAGGACGCTGTGTAATAACTGTGGGTTGTTGTGGGAGAGGGATGGGAAGTTGCCGGCGTGTTCGAAGGACCTTTTTGCGGGTGAGAGGCCGTATCCATCGAGGTGAGCGTTGTGATGGAGTTTATTGGTGTTCGTTGTTCGCGGTTGGGTTGCATGGATTGCTGGTCAGTTTTAGGGGAGTTACTTGGTCAGGCGCTCTGTGGAGCGTGCACGGTGTTGTAGGAGTATTGGAAAGAAGTCGGAAGACGGAGACGGGATATGAATAGGCGTTTAGTTTTCAGAGCATCTATACCATCACTGAGCGGATTGTTGCGATCGTAGATTGAGGGGCGAATTTTGCACGTGCATCAGGGATCAACTGCTTAGGTATGCGGCGTCTGAACGTCAAAGTACTATCACACGTATCTGCTAACCACAATGAACCATCTATGATACAACTCACTCCTCGAGAGTCTTCCATTAGTGTACACCAGTCAACCGCAACAGGAACGCTAAGCATGCTCGGGTATAATACTGCAAATCTAAAATCATGTTCTTGAAAGCTCAGATAAAGCACTCAGCAAGCTGTGTCAGGTACTCCACTGACAGTCCCGACCTCACGTCCTCCCACCACTCACGATGCCTCCTTGGTGGCTAGGCGACTGCATTGCTCTCCCTGATGCGCGGAATCCGCTCAACCGCACCACCATCCCCTTCAGCTGACGAGCCAGTGCTGACAGCCCTGCGATCACCGACAGGCGGTCCAGCAACGTGATGCTCTGCGCCATCAAGCTGATCATTGCGATGGCGTCCAAAGATGGAGAATGCACTTGCGGGCTTTGGAACACGAGCTTTCCTCTGCATAGTAACTCCGTCTTGCTCCGGATCGCTGATTGCGACGGTACCGTCGGTGCTAGGTACCAAGATAATAGGCCTAGCCTTTTCTTTCATGACTTTTGGGTGCTTGGTATGGCGGCGCAAGCATATCATGAACAGGCCGAGCAGACCCAAGCCGGCGGCGAGACTGCCAAGGCCTAGCAGCGGGTATGCCCACTCCATTCGCTTGCGTTTTCTGTCGTCGTCGATTTGGTCCACGCACAACGCGGTACAGTGCTGTTCGCTTTGACAAGTTGTATTGGTCACATTATGCTGCATGGCGTCAATGGGCATGTTGTAGTGCGCGAGCGAAGCGTTAGTAATGCCCCAATGAGGAGTGGGCAGAACCCGCTCGCTGTACCAAACTTGAGTAGGTCGGCCTTTCGCGTCGGTCAAGGCGTAAGTCATGGATAAGGTGAGTGGATCCCAGTATGACTGGATACACTTGGACACTTTTTTGTTATGGTGATCGAGCTTCTTGGATGACGTTGAGTTGGTGGTGTTGACGACAGAAGCCGTTGCAATGATAGGAGGTGGAGTCGGAGTTGGTGGAGGAGGTGGAGTTGAAATTGGTGGAGGAGGTTCTGTGATGCTTGCAGGAGGTGTAACGGTGACCACTTCCGTTTTGACAGCAGGCGTATCAATCGAAGGTGTTACAGTGACCACGGTGGTTTCGACATTTAGAGGCTCATCAGCGCGCTTGGCTTGGGAGAATGACAATCCGAATCCGGAGGGGGCATGTTCTGCTGGCCATATCCCTGGTACGAGCTGACGGGCGTGCTGGTCTAATTGGCCTTGGTTAGCAGTGATCAGGAGGAACAGTGATCAGAAGGACTTACTGCCCACAACATCAGCGGTAGGGATCGCAGCTCGACCCGCCAAAGTAGACGCCTGAGGGTCTCCAGATGTGAACAGCAAGCCGTTGGTGCAGGACGCCATGGTATATTCGGGTGGACAAGAGAACCATTCGATGGCTACCCATGCTATCAGTATCAGGGAGTCATTCCGGTACGTACGAGGTGAGACTCACGCTCCATGTTTGGGTTGGCGACATTTTCCGGGACGACACACGGGTTGTCCATCCAGAGTTCACCGTCGAGGGAACACGCGCATTCCATTGCTGTCGGGCCATAGATGCTTGTACAATCTCTGTAACAGTGCAAGGTAGTGACTGTAGGAGACGACTGTCCAGTTGTTACTGCACTGAGGGCAGCCGACAGTAGCAGGAGGAGAGCTGCACGAGTAGCAGTGGGCATGATGCGAGAGGGTCAAGGATAGGTAGGGAGAGTGCAGTTCCAAAGAGTCAGCAGAGCTGGTTAAATGACTGGGGAGAACTTCAATGTTCACTATGTGTGAAGATGGGAGAAGTGGATGTGCGAGATGAGGTCGAGGTGGGCGAATGGAAATGGCGAGGTTTTAAACAGTAGGGCGCCCTCCAGAAACTGCCTTAACAACCTGAAAGTCAGGAAGGCACAGCTTAGGAAAGGACATCTCCGCTCGGACTTCAACGAAATGTTCTAGTTTGCATTCTGCAAAGAGCAGGAGCTCTCAATGCGTGACGGCGCGTTCTGATGCCAGCTTCTTATTCCTCTGTTAGACACAGCACGGGATTCAAATTCGTTCGTGGTAACTGCTTATGTCTATTCACTTTGGCGAGGAGCATTCAATTTGCCAGATTAACTCTCAAGTCAAAAGCACCTCACTTATCACGAAACTTCAGATGTACGGAGACCAGCCCAATTGCGAAGTAGAAATGTCTTCGGATGCTGGTGAGTTTTTCGGAGCGTCCCGCAGTCCTCAGCGCGCTTATTCATAAGTCATCGGTGATACAGTTTAGACACCATGGAGATAGTGACTGCCGAGTCCATCGTCTCTAACCACCTACCATAGGTGGATTTTCGGTGGATGGGCGACATAGATACAGTCAGGAATCATGGGTTGGTAAGTAGAAGTTGAGGTTGGAGGTGGTCCGTCGAGGCTTTCAGCGCCAACCAAACTCGGTTGCCCGAGGCGACAAGAAGCTTTTCCGGATCATGCATGCGTTCCAAGGTTGTACATGCCCACGATTTCCTTTTTGCAACCAATTTATCCGATCAACCACAGCAGTCAACTACCCATGCCGAATCTCAAATATTGCTTGTAGGCTGAAGAGGTGGTAAGTTTCTGGTTGCGCAAACGTAGTTCACTGCATGGCGCTCTGACCCGGATACAACGCAGCTGAACAGACTCTCTGAGATATGCACATGCGGACTTCGTCTCCAGTCCTGCAGCATTCCGAGCATCTAGTCCAATTTCACTATCTCGTCTGACAACCCACGAACAAATCGACACCTCCCTTTACCGAAGATGCGCAATGCGCTCTCGATACTCCTCGTAATCCTCCTGACAGCTCTCACCGCATCCTCTCAACTCGTCACGAACCTCGACAATCCCTTACTCCAAGACTCGACCGACAATCCTCCCATCTACGAACCCAATTTCTCCAATGACCTCCTGCAGCGGCAAGCCTACAACCCCTCAGTCTGCCCCTCCGGCTACACGAATTGCCAAGCACTCGGCGCCCCCGGCCTCTGCTGCCAACCAAATACAAACTGCGCCGTAGACAACGCGGGCTACGTCGCTTGCTGTCCCAATGGCGCCGTATGCACAGGCGTGATCACCGCTCTGGGAGCAACTACGACGACGCCGTTATATACTACCACGACGGCGCTGTCTACTTCAAATACAAACGGGTTGGTGTTGGCGAGCACGGGTGCTGCTACGACGACGGTGGGCGTCAGTGGGACGAGTACGCAGGGGTTTATCATTGCGGCGAGCACGACTGTCGTGCAAGGTGTTAGCGGGGCGCATCCTGCATACGGTTTGGTACGTTGACATTTTCCTTCGACACAGTGATGGCGCAGTTTGGGCTGACTTATACGGTGCCAGCCACTGATATTTCAATACGCCTTTGCGGCAGAACGCATAATACGTCAATTGGTCTGCTCTGTATTGGGACGATGATACTGGTCGCTGAAGACTATCAAGGAAGGAGGTTGTACATAAATTGGCGAGTGGGGCCAAACTACATATTCGATGCATTGTCATGAAGCGGTTCCTGCATTGCTCTGGCGTTCATATTGAGTCGCAGTGTTGACAGATATCTTATCCATAATGAGTTGTTCACTGGCAAACCAGCGATCGATTCGAGAGTTCATGAATAATGGATAGCAGCTAGCAAATACCTGGTGGTGCCGCAAGCGGATCGCAGCCATAACCGTTTTCAACGTTTTTAGCTTCGTCCAAGAAGTAGTCTCTGCGCGGATCTTGATTGCATCCTTAACTGGTTCCTTAATGTTTCCCACAAGTGACCCCTCGGACGTTTGTTCGAGAATATATACACAAGGTACTCTAGCACGCACGCCAAGCATCGTCCGCAATGGCTTTACCCTCCCTCCTCGTGAGCACCCCTTAACACTTCGAAGCAAAAAGAAAAATGACAACCAGACCATATCATTGTCAAACGAACACCAAAATGCGTTGGCCGGGAATCGAACCCGGGGCCCATCGAAATTCATTTTCATGGCAACGATGGATTTTACCACTAAACCACCAACGCCTTGGATGAGTCAACTAAGTAAAATCTTGAATATAACTTACAACCACGTCGATCGGCCTGTTGGCGGTGTCGATGTGTCTCGTCAGTACACCGAAGGCGATACACTTCAATCACAATTCGCCTTCTCGTGACACGCAGACCATATGAACACGGCTTCATCATCAGAGACTGTGCAGCCAACTACTGTTTCAAGACATGAACCGTCCTGCTTCGCACTATCACGGTAGCTCGTGTGCACCGAATATTTCTAGAATGTCCACATCTCGGTACAATTCCAGCGGATGAACCCACTCGAGATTCAACTGGCCGATCTAATGTGCATGTCCGGCAAAACAATTTCAGACGAAGAGTATTTCCACACTTTCACCATCAGGCTGTTCTCTCAATCGCTACCAGATGTTAGGACTGTTGCTCGCCACCTCCCTCCCTTGCTTGAACCTTACTGCTACCACGCAAAGACCATTTCGTCTATGAGGTCAAATTCGCAATTGTCACGAGTACTCAACCTGCGCATGCTGTATTACACCCGTTTATCATAAAAAGTAGCCGAGAGTGACTAAATTAGCAGTCCTTGCGTTTCCACTATACCCTAGAGTTTGCGGTTCTACCGTTGTAACAGCGACTAATACATACATTTCCCGGCGGTTCAAGCCCGTCTACTACCTTGTTCAGCAAATTGCCTGACTCTGCGGCTGCTCGCGGAAGATGCCCCCAATAGTGACCTCTATGATAGACGAGTTACCGAAGGAGCTCCTCTGGAGCATATTGCTCCATGTCAGAAACACCTCGCGTATATCTCTCCTTGCCTCGTGTCTGCTCGTCTGCAAGCGCTGGCACGATACGATCCTGCCGTTGCTGTGCCATGACATTCTCGTCACCGAGTCGAACCTAGCTGTCTTCATCGAGCGGTTCAGAAAATTGAATTACCTTTATGTCAGATCCTTAACCATCTCCATCAACCCAGCGCTACCCTCAAAGACAGCTGCTACTTCACAATCAACACCTTCCAGGGAAGATACCGAAAATATCAAACGCAACGGAAGTCCAGCGACCAAGCAACCGTGGCTTCAACTGCAAGACCTCTCCGTGAAAATAAAGCACATGAGCAGACTCTTGACTTTCTCCTTTGTCGTAACGGTCGACCCCACAAGAGCTGGTTTCTGGATACCCAGACCGATTCTGGCATCCTTCGTTAGCAGTCTACCCAAGACCTGCGTCAGCGTTGAAATAGACACGAGGGCACAAGACTACTGCGAAACGGGCTCCTCACATCTTTGCGGGCCGGTCCGAGCACTGCTTCCACGCTTGAAACATCTCCGTCTGCGCGTTAGCACGATGTGCCACGCTATGTTTGGCCAAGGATCCGCCCCTGGAAATGCAGCTGACAAGGCGTCCGAGTACGCCCCAATGGATGCGCCGGCTTTGCAAACAGTCATTGTGAATTGCATCGCGCGTACCGTGTTCAGTAGTCAAGCCGTTGCCTGCGGCACATTTCAGGAAAATCCCTACAGCCCCAACTTTGCCGGTGGTGAGGAGGCACGCTTCCTCCTCGCTCGATGTATGCGTCTTCTCGTCGAGCAAGGAAAACTTCCTGCTATCAGACGTGCCTGGGTGATCGACCCTCAGCCCCATGATGACGAAGACAAGTCAGTCTACGCCGCCTTCAACAGGCGGGATGTTGTTGAGAACTTCAGTTGGTCCCTGCCTTTCCGCAACATCCTAGGCTTCGAAAAAGACAGCTTCCTCATACGCACACCTACCGGGGAGGAGTATCTCTCCTACATCTGGGCCCTCCAAGAGCTCGCAGAGGACGAAACTTGGAAGGAGACGACCAACGGCTTTAGGCTTCCAGCGGTTCTCCTCGAGGCTGACTTTTCGGACGTGAACTATATTGCCAAATCGTTGCCGGTGCTTAGCGTAGATGCTTGGAAGGCGAAGCATCCGAAAAAGTCGTGCACGCTGTGGCTCAACGAAAGGTGGACGGGTATGCGGTTGCTTGAGGGTGAGCGACGGACCCATCTACTTCAGACAGATAGCGTGATCGAGAAGACGCCGGATGGCTGGGTGAGGGATGGTACTGATTTGGAGCGTGCCGATACTTAGAGCGCTGTTGGACAATGAGCGTTGCGGAGCCGGCGATAGTGAAGACCTCCTCGCTGCTATGGCCCAGTCTCTGCAGTGCTCATCATAATTCTAACTACCGCATGGAGAGCTGCTCAACGAGTATTGACCGGGGCCGCCTTTGTGAAAATCACAAGCTCTCAGTCCCCTCGCTCTATCAAGGCAGTCTGACTTTTATGGTTATGTAGCGGACGGCCAGTGTATGGGCAAGATCTTCAAAAGCTTCAAGCGGCCGCGTAAAAGCTTTCTTCAGTAGAAGAAAATAATATCTTGGGTTATGAGATTTCTCACGGTCCTACAGACATCAGCTGCTCCGCCAAAATTAGACTCATTTACTTGGTAGTGACTGCACTACAAACCAGCTTTCGAAACAAGTTTCGCAGCTCTACAAGTCGTCGTATATAGTGCTGCTATTTGATAGAGATCGAGTAACAGAGTACAGCCCCAACTGATGAACCATGCCATGACGAGAACCCGAAGACAAAACTACTCTACGACGGGCAGTCCGATATCCATATAACAGTACGTGCCACATAGCACGCTGAGACATTGACTGCATCTTACTCGCTCCTGAAGAAGGCTTCTCGGCCAGGACAGTTTCCTCAGCTGATATGCAGGAGTGAATCCTCCATTGACAGGTCGATATGCTCCGTAGACGAGCTGGAGAAGAAGTATACATGATATATTTAGTGCACGGTTGTTCTGCAAATCTGCCGTGCCTTCTCTTGAAAAGTTCTGTCAGACTAGATTGTTGGGCTCACCGATTGGAGTTGCTAGACCCCTTCGGCGCGCCGATTTAGCAATCCCAATTCGTCAAGTCTGATGACCTGCAGAAAGATGTCCAGTCTCAGCGAAACACATGTTAAGCCCAACTAAGAGGACAGCCATGATTATTTTAGCAGAGACGCCGTGCTATGCTAGTGTACCTTTCTTTCGAAACGCAAAACATTGTAGGGTATCACACACCAAGCGTCGTCTACATATTCCGGTCTTTACGTACAGCAGTATAAGACTAGGACGGAAAGGTTTAGGAGTAAAATGAACAAAGACCAGGTTACGGTCATGATTTCATGGATAGCAAAAACTCCCGACTCAGAGCCCTCGCGGCTTCTTCCTCACCTTCCTCCCCGCCAACGCCTCTTCCCGCTTGTCCGCCGCCTCCTGGGCCGCCCAATCGCGGCTGAAGATCCCCTGCAGCGTCTTGGGCGATCCGAACGCCAACCCAAACTCCCCAGCACGCCTCTCCATGTCATTAGCGCTGTCTCTGCCATCCTTCGACGAGCTATTCACTTCAAAACTGCCATGGGACGCTCCTAACGTATCCCTCTGTGGCGAGGACTCATCTGAACTCCACCACCCCTCCGGATGGAAGGAGCGCTCAGATGCTCCGCCTGTTGCATGCGACGGCACTGGACTCCATGAGGCGGCCGAGGACGATATCCGCGGGAGGCTTGGTTTGCTCGCGTGTTTGCGAGCTGACACCTGTCTCGACTTGGGAGAGGCAAGCTGAGGAAGTTCATCAGCGTCGGCTGCATGGGCGCTGTTGCGATTCCGCGCTTTGCTGGACTCGTCTTCCGAGTATGCCGGTGGTTGAGACCCGCCCGATATCCTGCGATTGGCTTTGACCTGCGTCTCTTTCTCTTTGATGCGGGCGCTGTTGGCGTGGAAATCTAACGCGTCGAAGACATGAGGGAAGACAAGTCTGTTGACGTCGGAAGCCCATAGAAAATCAAGATGCTCGTAGTGAGGGATCTCTCTCGCCACAGTATGCTTCGGCAACTCCTTGAGCATAACGTTGATGTGTACAAGGCTGTCGCTTCCTCCATAGAAGAGCACGATAGGCGTTTTAATGTTGCGAGTAGGGAACTTAGGGACCTTGTAGAACTTGCCATTACCGCCAAGCCTGAGTGGCGCCTGAATCTCGTCATTGTACATCTGGAAGGTACCGTTGCCGATAATTTGGAACCAATGGACGACGCTCTTGACGGAGGTGTAAGAATAAAGATGAGGATATGCCGCAAGCTTCTGGTGCTGGGTGATGTTTTGGGCATTCCATCCGAATAGAAAGGAAAGACTGATGTCGATCAAGCGTACAAAGATTGGTGGGTAGAGAAGAGCTTGCCACATGGTAACAGAGCTCAACATGCTACGGCGTCCGAAAGCTAGGAAGAGCAATTCTGGAGAAGCCTTTACGAAAGAGTCTACTATGCCATTCGCCATTCCAGCAGGCGCCATTGCTGGTGCTAGCGCAATGAAAACATCAACCTTTTCATTGAGCGTTGGGTGTATGGACAGTGTGGCGAAGGCTTGTGCGGTGCCTTGAGAGAAGCCAATGTAGGATAATGACTGCTGCTTTGTCGTGGAGAGGATGTACTCGATGCTGTCCGGGATGTCATGGAAAGCGAACTGGTCCATCGAGAAGTTCCAAAAGGGCGTTTGCGTAGGCGAGTGGTGAATGGACTTTTTCGAATACTTGTTGCCGCGGTTGTTTCCGAACTGCTGCGTTTCAGTGCCCCCCCTTATGCAAATAAGGCCCGAGCACTTACCCAAACATCATAGCCCTTCTCAACCAACTGAAAGGGCAAGCATCTCTCCTCGTCCGTCAAACAGACCCAAACCTCGCTGTTCATCATAAGCCCATGGTGCATATAAACAACCTTCTTTTGAATGCTGCCAGGACCACTATTGACTCTCTGGTCCTCCTCTCCTTTCCTCCAACCGAGGCGGTGTAATCCCAGCAGGTAGCCATCGTCTGTTTGTACGATGTGCTCCTCAGCATAATATCCGAACACGTCGCAGAGATCCACGAAGTCCGAGCCATGTGCGATGGAAGACGTTATAGCTAGAAACGTTAGATCTTGTGAGCTCATGGAGCATGCTCACGTGGCACACATTTCTTTCGACTCCGTGCCTTACGCCCTTGCGGAGAGCTCAGAAAGTTGAAGAGGCTGCGTGATAGGAGGTATAGAGCCCTTAGTATCGGTCCAGCTGGCAAAGCAATCAATTAGCCGCATATAACAGCAGGCGGCTCATCCGGCTTACGAAGGGCAAGAGTGAATATCCTCGCAAATCCCTCTAGGCTCAGAAGCAGCAGCGAGCCAAAGAGCGCCAGGTATTCGCGACTGGAGAAACAATTGATTAGTTAGCTCTCTAACGAGTCAATCCCAAGTTGTTGCCGAAAAGCTCTCTTAGTTCTTCTACTTATCAGATACAAGTTCTGGGCGGAAAACGTACAAGAATAGGCGTCCAATAAAGGGAACCCGAGGCATCTTGACAACCTAAAACGATGCAATTGCGCAGCTTAGTAGATCATCGAGAGGATTGCGCAGACAACCCCCGGAGAGAATTGTCATCAACGAAAGTTATCATTATGAACAGGATAGGAAGGGCGCACAGGGAGTCGTGAGATGCACTCCATCGCCACCGTTGATACGCACAAGAGATCTTTGTTTGCAGTGCGGGCGGTGACTCTACGTCATCGCAAAGCACGTGCAAAAGCCATCAAGCTATGCGGGGTGCAGCCGTAAGCCCAGCCGCAGAGCCGCAAACCTTGTCGCGTTGAGCATGGACGTCAGCCTATTCCCTCTCCTACTCTCCAGAGCTTCAGTCGCAATTCAACAGCATCGAATGTACTGCTCTGGGTACTTAGGGAGCAGAGCTGAGGTCAACTAATCTCAAGAGCTAGCAATTTACGATCTTGAGTATTTGGGGCTCTCCGCCATCATGCCGGCTTCGTGCAAAGATATCCGTAAGCACTCACTTGATGCAATCGCTCCTTCGGTTGCCAGGGTAGTCGTGCTAATTATCTGCCTGCGCAGGTGCCGCGCTAGCTCTCTGCCTCCAAGAGTCCGACTGCGTGTTCGTGGAGCGAAACAAACCCTCCGATTGTCTGAGACCTCCGCTACGAGAAACCCTTCCCACCAAGTGCCAGCAACTGCAAAAAGGATACGGTGATTGCAAACGCGGAATGGTGGACATGCGAAAACGATTTCGCGGCAATAGACCCATTGCGGTGTCATTGGAGTTGGAAGGCGGCGCCGACAATCCAAGTCACCAACTGTACGCTGGCAAACCCGCGTTTGCTACTAGAGCTGTGCAGCCAAAGAGTGCGGAGGAGCAAGAGGATGTGAGGAATAGCCGCGGGATATAGTACGAATGAGAGACGGCGACCAAAGACTACGATAGCCGCAACATGGGGACAATGCATTCAGGATGGGGACATGCCATCACTGAAAAGTAGGATGACCCACTCAAGAAATCAATCATTTCTCTACATAGCCGCTGGTATTTCAGCTGGTATTCCACGTTGATCCATCCTGCTGGAACATCAACACATCGGGACTTCATCCTCTCGTCTACAGTTCAGAGTCCGCTAGCCAAAGACTCCATAGCGGACTGTCGACTGTGGAATGTTCGAAAGACAGGGTCGAGAGAGCGTTATTGGAGCATAAAGCAGGACCGAGAGTACTTCCATGGACTTCAAGGCCAGCTGTTAGAAATTCCCTTTTCCTTCCCAGGTGAATGCCTGTGCACACTCACTGGACGGTCCAGTCAAATGCTCGATTGCAAGCAACCGCAGCGCTAGACGGCCTCACAATATGCGTTCGACTAAAATCGTCCGCCAGCGAACATCACCGTAGCGCGGCGAACCTCCATCCTCAGTCAGTCCCGTGCGACTGTGGCGACTATGCGATGTGGATGCGGCTATGGCTCGGCGCATGATTTATCGCTTGTACCTTGCCGAGGGTTGGTGTTGAGGTTGTTGTTTGAGGTTGTCGTTTGAGCTTGTCGGACGAGGATTGCAACGGGTTGGCTCCCATCCTTTCCGACTGCTCTTTGGGAGATGCACGGCGCGGCTCATACCATTGCAACATCAACAGGGCCTAACATTTGGGATGTTTCACATCCTAAAGACACCCCAGCGTGTCTCTTTGGGCTGGACGCTTCCTCCGCAGGCAGCTTGTAGCCCCATTCCCAACACCCTGCGAGTATGGCTGGGCGGAATTACGCCATCGTCCCACAACCTAGCACTGGAGAAGGTGGCATCACTCTCTCGCTCAATTCGGTCACGAAGTTCAGGATCAACAGATTTCCCAACCGCAGCCATGACTGCAGAGAGCTGATCGGGACCCATGACTGAGGTCTTTGCGGTGGGCCAGAGGAAGAGGAGGCGAGGAGAGTAGGCGCGGCCACTGATTCCATCCGTTAGCCCAAGTTACCTGCTGAGCGCTTATTGTACGGAGAAGGCACTCGAAGGTGAAGGCTTCGAATTTCCCATGACAGTTCGCTAAGCAGAAGACTTACCACATGCCGTAATTTCCGGCCCCAGCACTGCTCCCAACTACGACAGTAAATTTGGGGACCTCAGCACACGCCACTGCCGTTACCAGTTTCGCACCATTCTTCGCGATGCCACCCTTTTCTGCGTCGGCTCCTACCATGAAGCCGGAGATGTTTTGCAGGAAGACCAAGGAAATATTCCTCTTTGCACATAGCTGGATGAAGTGTGCACCTTTCAAGCTGGATTCGCTGAATAAGATACCATTGTTGGCAATGATACCCACAGGGTGTCCGTATATTCGAGCGAATCCGGTGACCAGCGTACTGCCGTAATCTCTTTTAAATTCTGCGAACTCGCTTGCATCCACTATACGCGCAATGACTTCATGGATCGGGATTTGCCTTCTCAGATTTGTGCCGACTATGCCTGGCAGCTCCTCCGGGTCATATAACGGTTCTTTCCATTCATTATTTGTTTCAGATGCAGCCTTGCGCGGCCAGTTCAAATTGCTGATACTCCTCCTCGCAAGCACGATGGCGTGAGCATCGTCTACAGCTAGGTAATCCGTAACGCCGCTGATCTCAGAATGGAGCCTTCCACCACCCAACTCCTCTGCACTAACCTCTTCCCCCGTTGCTGCCTTCACTAACGGCGGCCCTGCGAGAAAGATGTGCCCCTGCTCCGCTACAATGATACTCTCGTCGCTCATGGATGGCACATATGCTCCGCCTGCGGTGCACGGCCCCATCACGACACTTATCTGCGGTATCCCCTCGGACGACATACGTGCCTGATTGTAAAATATACGGCCGAAGTGGTCTCGATCAGGGAAGACGTCGGCTTGATGGGGTAGATTAGCCCCGCCAGAGTCGACGAGATAGATGCAGGGAAGGCGATTTTCATGGGCAATGGCTTGAGCACGGAGGTGCTTCTTTACGGTTATGGGATAGTACGTCCCTCCTTTTACGGTGCTGTCGTTTGCAACGATCATGCAGGTTACGCCTGAGACCGTACCGATGCCGGTAAGGATCCCGCCTGCAGGGACGTCTTCGCCTGGAAATACGCCGTGACCGGCAAGCTGGGAAAGCTCGAGGAAGGAGGTTCCTGGATCGATGAGGGCGGTAATGCGGTCGCGTGGGAGCATCTTGCCGCGGGCTTTGTGCTTGTCTCGTGCTTTCTGTGGGCCGCCCTGAGAGATCTTTGCGTGAAGGCCCGTCATTTTGTTCATGACCTCATTGAATTGACGGGTGTTTTCTCGGTAATCGGTTGATTGGGTATCTACGGTCGTTGGCAGGACGGAAATGGCACTGGCCTGATGCGAATGCGTATGCGTTGCTACATGTCGGGTGCATTGTCGAGGGTTCAACCGTGCCGCTCTTTGGAGCCTCGAGACCGGTGATGGCTTTAGGGCTTGTCTGAACAGGATGAGGAGCTCTATAGATGGTACGAAAGTAGCCATTGTCGTCGCCAAGTTGAGCGAAAGCAATCGATGTTGTTGATGTTATTGACCTTGCAGCTCGCTCAGCTTAATGCTCGCCAGCCCTTCAAGTGCCTCGGGCCGCGTCTAACCGCATGTGGGGACCCCAGGTTTTTTCAGGAATAGAGTGCAAAGTAAAGATCTTGCATCGATCCTACAGCATGGCGTCGTCTCAACTACCAAGAACAATATCACAGACTATCAGGCAGCTTAGCCGGCGGCAGCGAAGCTTCCTCCCTCTCCAACTTCACCGAGCTGCGTCCTCGAAACATCCCGAGGGTTTCAAGCCGCCGGCAAAGGAGGACCTGGAGGAGCTGCGAGACCGAGTCCAAGAGTTCACAAGTATGTTATACGTCATTAAGAAGAGGTCAAAGTTGACATGCTTCTAAAGGACGAGAGATCCCTGAGGAGGTGGCGCAGAAGACAGATCACAGCAATGAGTTCCCCATGGATATGTGGCGGAAGATGGGGGATGCTGGGTAATCCTTGCACACAAAATCCCCGGTTTACACGCAAGATGCTGAGATGAGTGCTAGGTTCTTGGGGATAACGGCTGGAGAACCCTATGGCGGTCTTGCAATGGGCTATCAAGCACACTGTGTCGTTATGGAGGAGCTAAGCCGGGCTTCTGGTTAGTCTCCTTTGACTTCAGTATTCGGCAATTGCTAAGGTGTTCAGGTAGCATTGGTCTCTCATACGGCGCTCATTCGCAACTATGCATAAACAATCTAACCCTCAATGGCACGCACGAACAAAAGGAGCGTGTTTTACCGGGACTGATATCAGGCGAGAAGGTTGGTGCATTAGCAATGTCGGAACACTCTGCAGGGTCAGACGTAGTAAGCATGAAAACGACGGCGAAGGCGGTGGATGGAGGGTTTCAGCTTAACGGGACGAAGATGTGGATTACGAACGTAAGACGCCCACCCTTCATCAACTGGCTGGGTGAAAGCTGACTTCCTGCAGGGTCCGGATGCCGACTACATAATCGTCTACGCCAAGACGGATCCTGACAAAGGCTCGAAAGGCATCACAGCTTTCATCATTGATAAAACTTTCTCTGGCTTCTCTTGCGCACGGAAACTAGACAAGCTCGGCATGCGGGGCTCCAATACCGGCGAGCTGATATTCGACAACGTCTTCGTACCTCAAGAGAACGTGCTTGGCCAGATAAACAAGGGAGTAAAAGTTCTCATGGAGGGCCTGGATCTAGAGCGATTAGTCCTCAGCGCTGGACCACTAGGGTATGTCGCGTTCTCCTCCACCCCGTCAAATTTGTCGTGCGGAGTCACATTGACACCTCCTTAGCATAATGCAAGCCTGCCTCGACCTCGTCCTGCCCTACACCCACCAACGCAAACAATTCTCCACGCCCATTGCCCACAATCAATTCATCCAAGGCAAGCTCGCCGACATGTACACCAAGCTGCAAGTCTCCCGCGCCTACACCTACGCCACCGCCCAACAAATCGACGAAGGCGGCGAAATAAGAACGCAGGACTGCGCCGGCGCGATCCTGTATGCCGCGGAGCGAGCCACAGAGTGTGGCATGGACGCTATACAGCTAATGGGCGGGAACGGGTATGTGAATGAGATCAGCGCGGGGAGGTTGATGCGCGATGCGAAGCTTTATGAGATTGGGGCGGGGACGAGCGAGATTAGGAGGATGGTTATTGGGAGGGCGTTTAATAGGGAGTATGGCCATTTGGCGGGGATTAAAGAAACACGAGCTACATCTAGAGGCCAGGCAATCGACTAAGGGATTGCGGAAACGAGAGCAGTGCAGCTTACGGTATGGGAAATTCTTGGACTCTGGTTGGGTTCTGCAATATCGAAGACCGGGGGCTGTTCTGCGTTCACAAGCGCCTCTGCCAAGAGACGTCACTTCGGAAGAAGAAGTCCTGAAGCCAAGGGTGCGTTTCCGCAAGAAAAGCTTGGGGCGGCTCCCCCGGTTTGGGACCTTTGGCCCGCTTCCGTGCGTATTGAAGGCGAAAAGGAAGCATAGGGAAAGAGATCTGGTGGTGGTAGAGACGAGGGGTTGGACCATTCTCTTCAAGCAGCGCCAAGGCTTTGTCGCACGACTTCTCAGGGGGCCCCGCCGTCGAATTTTGAAGAGGCCCTATAGCTCGGAGGCCATGACTTGGAAGGTCTTATTGATTTCAGGAGTGAGAGAGTCGCGAATTGTGCCGAGTTTAGCCCGTTATCACCTTTCTCTACCTTCAGCCGATGTTCAGCACTCAAGCTTTCTCCGCGTACTGAGTGTCACAATATGTCCTCCCCAAGTCTTACGCTCTGGAGTTTCTCTGCCTTTGGAGGCAATCCCTAGTATGGAGTTGAGACCAGCGGTTTCTTAACTTGGGCTGTAGTCTGGACGAGTTTAACCTACTTGGAAGGCGTTCAAAGTTGTGGAATGATTGAACTGTTGATAGTTGGTTTTTGTAATCAAACATTGCTTTCGCCTATTATGGAGTGGCGTATATATAAGCTGCCCTCATACTATGTACAGGAACATGGCCATCCATATACTACACGTTAAAAAGTGGAGCGAACCTCCAAAATGCCAACCCCAGCGCCAGCAAATGCGCCCTACCTCATATATTCGTCATAAATGTACAGTATTATCGCATCGAACCGCCCAGCAGTCCTCATTAACCTGATGGTTTTTCACGGCACTGATTCCGCAAGAAACATTTTGCAGTGAGCACCATAGGCTCATTGGCTTTTCAACAAGCCGTCTCTGAACGCATCCACCTCTCACTCCAAAAGAACTTTCGTATTTCACTCACCCAACGGCAACACCTCCAGCCCCTCACCCCCCTCCCTAATCCTCACCTCCACGCTCATCCCACCCTTCACCTCTCCCCTAATAATCTTATCCGCCAGCCCATTCCCCACCTCCCTCGCAATAAGCCTATTCAGCGGCCTCGCGCCAAACCTCGGATCATACCCCCTCTCACACAGCCACTCCTTAACCCCATCGTCCACCCTTAACACAATCCTCCTGTCATCCAACCTTGCTTGCAGTTCTTTGAGGCGGATATCCACTATATCGCGGAGAGCGGCGCGGGACAGGCGCTTGAAGATGATGAACTCGTCGATGCGGTTTAGGAACTCGGGTGGGTAGGAGGAGGCCACGACGTCCATGACTGCTTTCTTAACGGCGGGGGAGATCTCCTCCTCGCTTTTTTGGGAGGAGGAACTGCTGCTGCTGCTGGTGCCACGTTTGTACGAGTGGATGGGGTCGTCGCCGAGGAGGATGTCGGCGCCGAGGTTGGAGGTAAGCACGATGAGGGTGTTGCGGAAGTCGACTTTGTGGCCTTGGGCGTCGGTTAGGAAGCCCTCATCTAGGACCTGAAGGAGGAGGGTGGAGATGTCTCTGTGGGCTTTCTCGAACTCGTCGAAGAGGAGGACGGCGTAGGGCTTTCTGCGGATGGCCTCGGTGAGCTGGCCTGCGTCCTCGTAGCCTACGTATCCGGCTGGGCTGCCGATGAGGCGGCTGACGGTGTGTTTTTCTTGGAACTCGCTCATGTCGAAGCGGACTACGGCTTGCTCGGTTGAGAAGAGGAAGCCTGCGATTTTCTTGCATAGCTCCGTCTTGCCTACACCCGTTGGGCCAAGGAACATGAAGCTCGCAAGAGGACGGTTCTCGCCGCTCAAACCGGCGCGTTGCATGCGCACGGCATTCGCCACGGCCTTCAGAGCCTCATCTTGCCCTTTGATGGATCGGCGCAGAGTGTCTTCCATTCTGACAAGCTTCTCGACTTCGCCCGACATCAGCTTCGTCACCGGAATGCCCGTAGTCCGAGACACGACATTCGCAATATCGTCTGCCGTTACTGAATCATGTATGAGCGTATCCGCAGATTTGCCGGTTCCATCCACACCATCTTGCGCCACTTTCCGTTCTAGCTCTGGAATCCTCGCATACCGCAGCTCGCTAGCCTTTGCAAAATTGCCTTCTCTTTGCGCCTGCTCCAGCTCCAACCGCGCCCTCTCGAGCCTTTCCTTAGCACTCTTAAGCTCTTCAATCTCTGCACGCTCTTTCTCCCACTTCCCCGTAAGTCTAGCAACCTGCTCCTGCTTCTCCTTCAGAGTAGTTTCAAGTCGCTCGCGCCGCTCTTTACTTGCGACGTCCGTCTCCTTCCGTAGCGATTCAATCTCAATTTGGATTGTCATGATCTGGCGATCAAGCTCTTGTATTGCGTCAGGCTTGCTCTCTTGCTGCAGACGAAGTGCGCTTGCTGCTTCGTCCATCAGATCAATGGCCTTGTCTGGAAGAAAGCGGTCTGTGATGTAGCGATTGCTGTACGTCGCTGCGGCTACCAAGGCGCCATCCGTTATCCTGACACCGTGGTGAACTTCGTATCTGTCCTTGATCCCGCGCAAAATTGATATCGTGTCTTCTACCGTCGGTTCGTCGACTAAAATTGGCTGAAACCTTCTTGCCAAAGCAGCATCCTTTTCAATCTGCCGGTACTCATTCAGAGTCGTAGCACCGCAGCATTGCAGTTCTCCTCTCGATAGCGCGGGCTTGAGTAGGTTGCTCGCATCGATACTGCCCTCCGCCTTGCCCAATCCCAGAAGGGTATGCAGCTCATCTACAAACAGTATCACCTTCCCCTGCGCCTCCTCCACCTCCTTCAGCACGTTCTTCAACCTCTCCTCGAAATCTCCCCGGAACTTGGCTCCAGCGATCAACGAGCCCAGATCCAGCGCAATCACCCTCTTCTCCTTGATACTCTCCGGCACATCACCCTTCACTATCCTCTGCGCCAAGCCCTCTAATATTGCAGTCTTTCCCGTCCCCGCCGCACCGATCAGTACAGGGTTGTTCTTCGTCCGCCGCGACAGGATCTGTATCGTCCGCTGGATTTCTTGGTCCCGACCGATCACAGGATCTAGTCTTCCATCTCTTGCCCGAGCCGTCAGATCTACTCCATACTGTTCTAGCGCAGGCTTTTCTGGCTCTCCGCCTAGATTCATCCGGTGGGTTCCGCCGGGGGGATGCGGTCGGCCATTTGCGTAGGTGCGCACTGAGACGAATTCTCCCAGTATGCATGGCTGTAGAACGGGTAAGTCATGTTTGGCGAGGCTAAGAGCTCGTGCCGTTGCACGGCCGGCTTGTAGTCGTTGTAGAGGTCGTGTTGCTGCTGACAGCCTCCTTGAGGCTATTCGAGTAGTGGGCGACAGCATGGTTTGGGTCTGGTGAGTTAGCAGAAAGGAGCAACAGTTTGACCTCGGAAGGTCAATAATATCGCATCGTTTTCATGATACATCATCATTATCCAGCCCTCATCAGGGCTGGCATCCAGATGATTTCGGTGCTCTTCTCGAAGTTTCGACACAGCGAATCATATTCCATAGACATGTCGGCGGAAGCACCACCGCGGATAAGCGCGATAAGCGCGAAAGCTCCCCGTTCTGAGAATAGCTGGGTACCTAGGTATCAATAGAAGTACTGTACGGAGTAGCAGGCTTACTAAACAGGGATTCCTCGGATGGTGGGACAATTACCTTATGAAAGCTGAGCCACATGGCGGAAGAGCGCGCTTATGACTCGGACGGGCTAAGTTTCGCTAATAAAACAAGTAGAATGAGGTTCTTCGAATTGCATCCTGATATCCGATATAGATCGGCGAATAATCCCAATGCACAGAATAATCGTATAACGATAGTCGCCTTAATGCCTTCCAATCTGAAAGATCTGAGCAGTCTCAGGTGCTTCTTACTATATCCGCGGTCATTCTATGGTAGGCCTGAGGTTGGGAGATCAATACCTAATCTTGTTTAGGATGACGATTAGTAAGGGTTTTGTGTTCGAAGATGTCTAAGACCAGAAGTTCTGTACTGAACTTGACTTCATCCCCCAACTTCTCGTCCTTTACAGCTTTTGTTGATCCCCATTTATTGATCAGCTTAGCCTAACAACAAGCCGCCCACAACTCTCACATACAGTACCATGCGTCAAGCAGATGGACAGGGAGTGGCACTTCGTGGTATCGAGCTAGGCAACATTTCACCGGAAATTCACGCAGCGCAGCATGCTACCGAGCCAACGGAGCAAGTAGATGACGGCTACAAAGCATGGTTTCTCGTTTTCGGCAGCTTTCTTATCTTCGTCAACATCTGGGGCTTTACCTTCATCTTTGGCATCTTTCAAAGCTTCTACGAATCGTCATTCCTACTAGATAAAGGCGCCTCCTCTATCTCCTGGATCGGAACAATCCAGCCTGCACTGCTAGTCGTCATTGGGGTGGTCGCCGGTCCGCTGTATGACCGCGGCGCTTTCCGCCTCATGATATTCGTCGGGAGTCTGCTCATACTGCTGGGGCTCTTCATGCTTAGCTTGTCCACTGAGTACTACCAAGTGTTCCTGAGTCAAGGGGTCGCCGTTGGCATCGGAGGCGGCTTACTGTACGTCCCATCGCTTGCGTTGGTCAGTGGCGCATTCAAGAAAAGAAGAGCAATTGCACTCGGCACGGTGACTTGCGGCATTGGCGTTGGTAAGCATTGCCCAATCTTCGGTGCTCAACCAGTTAACATCTAGCAGGCGGCGTGATCTACGTTGCTGCATTTCAGACTCTGCTCCCTCGTATTGGCTTCGCCTGGACTGTGAGGGCGCTTGCTTTGGTCGCTCTCGGCGTCTTCGCTGTTGCCGTCCCGACATTGTCATTGAACAGTCTAAGCAAAAGACCTTCAACGAGCAGAAACACAAGACGACTCTTCGATAAGGATGCGCTTCGTGATCTGCCATTCATCGCCTACTCCCTGTCATCGTTCCTGATCTTCCTGGGCTACCTCGTCCCATTTTTTACATCCCGTCCTACGGACAAATTGTCCTCGGTATGTCGCGCAGTCTCAGCTTTTGGGCGCTCGCAGTGTCCTCGGCTACATCGATTGCTGGCAGATTGGCTGCAGCGTTCGCAGTGCAAAGATTGGGTGCCATGATCACATGGGTTTTGTGTGGAATCGGGTCTGCAGCTTTGTGTTTCAGCTGGATCGCAATCAACCGAGTCGGGACTTTCCTTGCGTTCTGCGGGCTTTACGGTAAGTTCGATTGTCTTCAAGCAATGCCGGACTGTGAAGTGTTCCTGACCTGATACACTTCCACAGGGCTGTTCTCCGGTGCATTAGTTGCTTTGCCACCTACCGTCTTCCCACGCATCTGTCCTGACCCATCGCGCCTGGGCACTTGGATGGGTATGGGCTGGTTGTGTTCTGGTATCGCCTTTCTGGTTGGTGCTCCCATTGCAGGTGCATTGACAACTATTGGACGTGCTCAAGGTCAAGACATCAAGTTTGTCCCAGTGCAGATATGGAGCGGCACCCTCCTGTTGGTCGGTAGCGTTGGGCTTAGTGTTCTCTGGACGCTGCTCATCAAGCTTAGAGGTGAAGCCATGTTAGTCTAGCAACAGCCTCAGTCTGATCCCAAACCACAGTCAAGCACGAAAAGAGAAGACACGCTGACTGCCTTCAAAGGTTCGATTGATTTGATACGCATGTATCGGCCAAGTTATTTGAAGGATACTTGCAGAGTCAAGCAATTTCGGCATTGTCCCGTGACACATTCTAAGCCTAAATCAGATTCCTAAACGTTTATCGGCCTTGAACTTGATGGATTCCCTCCTCACGTGCCGCCCTCTATTCCTCCCGATTCCGGAGCATGTATACATCATGCCTTCCTATCCAGCGCGTTTGCTGGGCCACAACCATTCATTCTATCCGCATGCGGAACGGCTTGCTTCCCTGTACACGCGACTATCCTGAGCAAGTCGGAGGAGCGATGCTGGAGATCGTGGGCGACGTGATGTGGTTAGCTTACTGGAGGTAAGACAGCAACACGCGCCGTTCTTTCTTAAATTGACTGCATCCCGGGTTAGTAACTCGATGGGGCGCATGCGGCGCATTTGGTCGTGAGGAAAGTGCAGGATTGGGCCAAGTGGTCACGGCCCGGCGCAGTGTCCGCAGATCTGAACTCAGGATCAGGGCCTGTCTTCTAGCACGGATCTGGCGGAGATCGTGTCTTGTTTGCGTACGGCCTCTCGCGTTGACGCTGTCAAGTCGGCGACCGGTACGATCCAATGGCCAGCAGATGCCAATCACAGCAAGCTTTTGTGAGCTATCTGAGTACTGTGGCATACGCTAGAACCTTTCAAGAGTCTTGAGCTGGGCGTCAACGTTATGTAACGCTAACGCACACGGTATGGTATCTAGAAGGAGATGTAAGGGTGCCTGCACACCCAGTAAAGCTGCCCGGTTCTGCAGAGGGGGTTGAGTCATTTGCCGGCAATACCGCTTAGAAGCGCCGTAAGCCCTGAGAAGAGTCACAGCGTTAGCAGGCTCACCGAACAAAGATGGTGGGACAAACATATTCATCCGGACGAGCAAGGCCTCTTTATTCTAATTCCCGGCATACTTAGGACATTGTGGCTACTACTCATGCACAAAATAGCAAGGCATTGATTCATTAACACTCCCTAAACCAACAGCGCCCCTCCATTCGTACTAATCACACTCCCTGTCAGATTCCGATCCTTCAACGCATACATATACGCTTCCGCAACATCCTCTGGCCTGGGCACCTTCCCCGTCGGTAATGCCTTCTCAGTCTTCTCAAAGAAGCTCTTCTTCGCCTCCTCTGTCATACCCGACCATAACTCCGTATCCACCACGCCGGGACTGACCAAGTTTACCCGTATAGGTTTCAGATCCAGCGCCAGTCCCCTCGTCATGCTGTGCAGACCGCCTGCGTAGGAGCCGATGATCGCCCAGCCCGGTAGCGGACGCTCGGAGACGGAGCCGGTTGTCAGTGTGATGCTGGATTTGGGGCCTGGGGAGAGGTATTTGACGGCTTCCTTGGCGACGATGAGGGGCGCAAAGAAGCGCAGCAGGCCGGCTTGCTTGATGGTTGCCAGGGTGGCTTTCTCCAGCGGAATCAATGCCAGCTTGTCGCCTGCTGTATAGATGATGTGGTCCAGTTTGCCGACTTTTTCGAACAGCTGTCTGACGTTGTCTTCAAGTGTGGCTTCGTCGCCTAGGTTGCAAACGTACCCTGCCACGCGAGATGATGCGGATGGGTAGGACTTCTTGAGCCTCTCAAGGGTTTCATTGATACGCTTCTGGTTTGAGGAGGATATTGTGACACGGGCGCTGTGCTCGAGGGCTGCTTCGGCGGCTACAAATCCTATCCCTGAGGTGCCGCCGATGACGAGGACATGGTCGTCCTTGAGCTTCTGGGTGTATTTGGTCTGGTCTGTCATAGTTATATTCTTTGTCTGCGTATGTATGTGAGGTGAACTTGTGGACTCTGATCCCAGTTGGAGTCCAATGGATTGCAACCTTTGTCGAGCACTCATGGCCGTCTTTATACATTACGCTGATTAATGTCGGACTTGTCGGACTTTAAGACGAAAGGGTCCCCATATGTCAGCCGAGGAAACCAGTAACGTTGCAACCGTATTTCCTACAGCACCATCATCACATCTGCTGGGAGAGCTGTCCAGCATCCATAAGAATAATTTATACGATATATATGTAATCAGACCCCGACAATTACAAAGCAAGATTTGGAGAAGGACAAAGTGAGGCAGTTGTCCGGGTGTATTGACATGTATCTTTTGTGCCAAAAGCTCGTACCGACTCAGGGAAGCTTATGATGACTAAATGAGTCCATAAAAGTGCCTTCGGCGCGATGTAGAGCTGCAATACTCGGGGCGATGAGACTAGGCGCATTAGAGTGCTCGTGCGTATGGGCTTACCCGCGCTTTGGAGCTCTATTACCGTGTTCAACGTTGCCAACCGAGAGTTGCCTGTTAAGCTGCTGCTGGGTTGAGGAGATCAGCTGTCAAGATTTGAAGACTAAAGAAACTTATCTGAATTACGATAACGTTGTCCAGGAAAGGGTGGCCTGTACACTTATAACTCGAGTTTGCTACAGAGCGACAAGCCAATGGGGCGTACAATAAACGGAGTTGCTATTCTGACGCAACTGGGTACCATTGTTAAAGCTGTATCCCGGGGGCCCATGGAGGGCAAATTCATGGAACGAAACGACGACCGGGCGACCTGCATCACGCAACTTGGTGTTAGGGTACGCAGGTTAGCCAATGCCTATAGTCATAAGCGTCAAAAACGAGACGAAATGTAATCATGCAGTCCTTAATCTTGCCTCGGAATGGTAACCGACTACTACGTGTGCCCTGAATGGGTTGGCCTCAATCCCACAGATAGAAATTACAGCTTTCGTGAGCAGTATTAATCTACAGGATGGGACTCAGGTTTTGGGAGGCTTATCTTGCCCAAAACGTGGATCACTAGATCCTCAGGCTTGTTAAGATTCGGCAAACGTGCATAAGAATAACCAGCAGCGCAAGATCTACGCATCGTAAGCAGACACGCCTGTCTGAGTTACAGAGGTCTCGACTAGAGGTATCAAGGATTGGGATTGGAAAAGTACACGGTAGCTAGGCTGGACTGGGAGGTTCAACAAATGAAGGGGTGACTACTGATGTTACTCGGCATAATCGATTTTCAATTCGAAAATATTCAATGAGATAGATTGCCAGTCCCATCAGGAGATCCCTGGTGGCTCGACATGTGTGGCATAGTGTTACAACCTACAGAGGGTGAGGACATATCTTCTGTGCTTGTCGACCTTTTTCGCGGAGTCGAAGAAGGGTGTTGCCCCGCGCTCATTGGTAAGTGCCACGATCCTTTGTCCTTCCCCACACCTTTTTAAAGGAACGAGTCGGTAAGCGGAATGTTTTCCACGATCTGCAC
Organism: Lichenothelia convexa; assembly: GCA_021030975.1. Classification (NCBI taxonomy): domain Eukaryota; kingdom Fungi; phylum Ascomycota; class Dothideomycetes; order Lichenotheliales; family Lichenotheliaceae; genus Lichenothelia; species Lichenothelia convexa. Next base: position 18,841 of record JAGFMK010000206.1, on the reverse strand, counting down.
CGAAGTCCGATAATACGAGCCGTCTCATTGGTGAGATCTGGGCCGTTAAGCTTCGCTCGGCTTGTCGGCTCAATTGCAGGGACTCATGCCGTCACATCCCGTCCCCTTTTGAGGAGACGAGATCTCATCCATCTCTAACGGCGTCCCCTCTTTACCATCGTCTTCAGCATGGTCAAGTACGAAGACGATGCGATGGATCGCGAATTTGCTGAAGCCTCGGCCGGCATCGGCGCCAATGCCACTGGCGCACCCCCTGAAAACATTGTTAAGCCGCAATATGGAGGCAGTCGCAGTGCCTCCTCAACGCCAGCGCCCTCAATAATCGAGTCAAAACGAGCGTCAGAAATTGACATCGACAAAGCGGGGATTAGCAGTCTAGCACCTACAGACTCGCCTCCATCGACCTCACAGGAGGCCAAGGAACCGCCCAAGGTCGCAGTCGAGGATGGCCATCCGGAAGACACTCGCAGCAAGGGCAAGACGGCGCTCATCATGTTTTCTCTTGGTGTGAGTAGCGGCAGTCATCTTCTCAGAACCAATCAGCAAGTTTATCCACTGACCGCGCTGCAGTTAGCCGTGTTCCTAGCAGCTATTGATGTTACGATCATCACTACTGCGCTACCCACTATATCCGAACATTTCCACTCGTCGGCTGGCTACACATGGATCGGGAGCGCATACCTTCTAGGCAATGCGGCATCGACACCGACATGGGGGAAGACCTCGGACATATGGGGACGCAAACCAATGCTACTCCTCGCCAACGTTGTATTCTTTATCGGGTCCCTACTTGCGGCCGTTTCCGTCAATATCGGCATGCTTATTACCGCAAGAGCTATTCAAGGCGTTGGAGGTGGTGGCCTCATAGCACTAGTCAATATATGCATCAGTGACTTATTCTCCATGAGACGCCGTGGAGCCTTTTATGGAGTCATTGGCGGCGTCTGGTCCTTAGCCAGCTCTGTGGGACCCCTGATAGGGGGGGCATTTACGGCGAAAGTCAGCTGGAGGTGGTGCTTCTACATCAACTGTGAGTGTCTTGTTTAATGAAGACCACAATACCATATCTGACTTAAGGTTTCAGTACCTCTCGACGCCCTAGCATTCTGCATCATGCTATTTTTCTTGGATATTCCAACACCAAAGACGCCGATAGTCGCTGGATTAAAAGCAATCGACTGGCTTGGTAGCGCCACCATTGTTGGTGGCACAGTAATGCTACTCCTTGGACTCGAATTTGGCGGTATAACCTACCCTTGGTCATCTGCAACCGTAGTGTGCCTGATTGTCTTTGGATTCGTTACACTCTGCATCTTCACCGGGATTGAATGGAGATTCGCAAAATATCCAGTTATGCCATTACGGCTGTTCAGGCAAAGGGCAAACGTCGCTATATTCGCGGTCTGCTTCCTTCACGGTTTCGTCTTCATCGCGTCATCATATTTCTTACCGCTCTACTTCCAAGCAGTCCTCGGCGCGTCACCACTTCTATCGGGTGTCTACCTCCTTGCGTCAGCCCTCGCGGTGTCTGCCTCTTCAGTTGGTACCGGCATCATTATCAAGAAGACAGGAAAATATCTATGGCAAATCTGGGCCGCATGGGCATTTATGGTTTTAGGCTACGGACTATTAATCGACCTTCCCGCTCATGCGAACTGGGCCAAGATCATCCTATACCAGGTTGTAGCCGGTATAGGCATAGGACCGCTGTTTCAAGCCCCGTTGATCGCCATCCATGCTCTTGTCCAACCTCAAGACCGAGCCACAGCCACAGCTACTTACGGCTTTACGCGGAATTTGGGGACTTCCGTTTCGGTAGTGGTTGGTGGAGTAGTGTTCCAAAACGAGATGGCAAAGAGAATTCGAAACTTGGCCGCAAGTGGTATTCTCAGTGCAGCCGATGGAGCTCGTTTGGGTGGAGGAAGTGCCGGTGCAAGTGTCGGCATTGTGGACAGTTTGCCTCCTGCTGCCAGAACTGCTGTGCGGGTTGCATTTACGAAATCGTTGCAACCTATGTGGATAATGTACACAGCTTTTGCCGGTCTGGGCCTTCTGGCCAGCTTTCTCATTACCAAGCAAACCCTCAATACGGAACATGAACAGATACAGACGGGCCTGGAGGCCGAAGAACGAGCAAGACTGGAGCGGGAAGAGGTGAGAAGGCATCGGCATTCTTCGCACAAGGCCGAGGAGCACGAAATGGTCTGATTTATTTACTGCGGTCGGGTTTTTGGAGCATTGTCCCGAGGCATTGAAAGCATGCTCTATCTATGAGCGGAGTTGAGAGCGTATCTGTGCCGATTAGGCAGGAAAAAATACTTTCATGGTTCTCTGTTCCTTCGGTGCCAAAACGGTCGGGACTTTGCGAAGCGATGGATTTCGTATCATTACTGTTACTTGCAAACTCTTTGAGCGTTGACGAGCTTCGATACCAGACACCTCTATTAGATGATCTTTAACGGCCTTGCCTTTAGCTATATCGAACATGTAGTTCTATACATAGATAATTCAGTAATCACCGGCTTTTGCAATTCATGGAGGAGTTCAAAGCCGTCTACTTCAGATCTACTAATTCCTATGGGTAGCGATCGCATTCTCTGATTATGCTGCTTCCCTATCTATCTAGGACATTTGATGTTCTCGGAGTGATAGTGAGTGGCCTACTTTGAGTAGCAGGACAGGGTACTTGGGTACCTACAACGACACTGACGACTTCTCGATGTCACAGTTGTTCACTCAACCTATGACTTGCTCTCTCACAACTTGACAACAAATACACATATGGCCACCATTTAAAGAAAGGAACATCATACAACACGCTGGGAATCAGTGCAAGATGCCTCACCATGCACGCTATTTCAAAAACGATGCCTCACTGTCAAGTAGAGATCCCCACAAGCAGCTCGTTGCGTCACTCACGCGCATCGTCACCGAATACCCCCCAGACTCGATAGAACCAGGAGGAGGCTTGTACTACGGCCCTACCTCAATTGCGTATCTGTTCTTCTGTCTGCATGCCCTCTATCCCGATCTGACTATCGAGTCGTACTCGATGGGCACGTGGTCTGCAGTCTATCTCAAGCAGGCGCAAGATTACATGAAAGAATACAAACGCCCGACGCCAAACAAATGTGGTGTCATTAATGATATCCTGACGCTGCTTGCTCTGGGCGCTGCGTCGGCTAAGGATCCGGATATGGCGGCGGAGCTGTGCGATTATGTCGGCGTGCTCACGGACCCGGATGCAGCTGCTGAAGCGAGCAATGAGTGGCTGTACGGACGAGCGGGATACCTGTACCTTCTGAGACTCGTCAAAGCGTCGTTTGCGGATGATCAGAAGATTGTGGATATGATTGAGGACACGGCGGACCAAGTCATCAACGCCATCATGGATACGCCGCGGCCGTGGAAATGGCATGGAAAAGTTTACGTTGGGGCAGTACATGGCATCATCGGCATCATTACGCAGATTGTCCTCACAGACCATACGTGGGCATCGGAGCTTGAAGGCGATCTAGGCGCTGTGCTGAGCTACCAATACGACAGCGGTAACTGGCCGTCCTCAATCCCACCAGGCAGCGACAGGCTCGTCCAATTCTGCCATGGAGCGCCCGGCGTCGTAGGCTCCCTGATCTCCATCAGAACGTACTTTCCCAAACTAGAATCCCGCATCGACGCCGCTGTCAGAAAAGGCAGAGAAGCGATCTGGGAGCGGGGGCTGTTGACGAAAGAGCCGTGCTTGTGTCACGGGATTTCTGGCAATGCGCTGGCGCTGGATCAGAAGGAGTTTGAGCATTTCCTGACGTACACGACGAAGAATGAGATTAAGGGGATGGAGAAGGATGGGATGATGGAGAAGAGTGATGAGCCGAGTTCGCTGTGGTGTGGGGAGGCGGGGAGGGCGTGGGCTTGGGCGGTGGCGGATAAGGGGTTGGAGAAGAGGTTTATTGGGTATAACGACATCTAATGGAATCGAGAAGGGTTATCATGGCTATTCAGTCTTACGAACGACATGTGACGTTATGACATGGAGAACAAGAGGCACTATGACGATTTGGGAATGGAAAGGTGCTGCTGTCAGCCGGGCGGCTACAGCACGGTTAAGCGAGCACGTGATGTACGGTATATAGCCTGCTTCTACCCCTTAATCTTAGATAGACAGTTCGCTCAATCAGACAATTCCTCAGCGTACAGCTACCGGCCAATCTTGGCTGACAGCTGCAGCTCGAGCAGGCCCATGGTAAAGTCATGACGAGATCCAAACCTCTCGCAATAGAGGAATGTGTTTACTTTACGAACATCAACAGATTCATACCTTAAGGTGATAATATGTATAAGACTGCGGATCTTTTACGGCAAGAAATGCCTTTGCAGTCTTTGGCTGCTTACCTAATATATAGGCTGTAAGATTACGGCTCGCTACCAGCTTTGACCAGCACCAACTGGTTAGTGTGAGTACCTAGGTAGCGATCCCGTCCGCTTCAGCGCTCTGATTGGCTAAAACCCTCGATTTCTCCAAATTCGACCAGGCCCGCCTGGCGAACCGTGGAGCTTCACACGGATCCCAGCATTGAATTCCTCTGTCCTTGCCCGGACAACCCGCGTGCCTCTGTCAGCTTATCCTCATCCATCGTCTACTCTTACACTTCGACAATTGCGACAGACGCAGGACGCTGTGGGAGTAACTACTAACTGAAGTCATTCTTTAACAAAGTAGGGGTTTTAGGTTTCTGCAAGACCTCTGGCAAAAGTAAATACGAAGCCGTCATCCAGCCACAGGCGGGCTGCCGGGCGGAGAGCAGGTCCCCATCATCGGTCATCGCACTTTTGACGGTCGACTCCACTAACCATTGCTGGTACCTGAAAGTACGTACTGCATCCTTCGACGTCAACGCGTGACCGAAGTACTTGACGGCGCTACTTGGATGTTGTCCGTCAAGAGGACTCGCTGCAGCAGGTAACCTTGCGACATCTCGTCTTCCAGGCCTCCAGCCATGCGGCTGGCCTCCAGCTTGGGCCTGAGAAGCGGCGACTACAAAACCAATCCGCCATTATGGCTATGTCTCACCGTACTATCTATACTCCGGACCACCGTCGCCATCACTTTCACTCCCGTACCTGCCCCGAACCTCGATCTGTCGCAAGTCGGACGCGTCGCTCTAGCCGGTGACTTTGACTCGATATCGCTGTACTCCTACGAAGGCCAGAACCAAAACCGTTTCAGCACCAATGGATCGCAATCGCTCCTGACTCGTTACCCAAACGGCGCATTCGCGACGCTTCAATCGGCGGACGCTCAAATACAAACAATGTGCCCCTTTCAGGCAAGAGACGGGACATTGTACGGCATCGTCGTCGGAGGGAACTTCACCAGCTTGGGTGGTGTTGAAGCTCAGGGCATTGCGCTCTACAACCCTGCAGGGAACAACGTGACAGCATTACCTGGTCTGTCCGGTCAGGTCTTCTCCGTATACTGCGATCGGGAGTCGGAGACTGTGTATGTGGGCGGGAGCTTCATGGGTGGCAATTCCACCAATGCGATATCATGGACTACGGGATGGACAAACTTACCCTTTGCTGGGTTTAATGGACCCGTGTACTCCATCACAAAAGCACCTGATGGTAATATCATCTTTGGTGGCTTGTTTGATGGACTCGGTAATGCGACCGCCCAGGTACAGGAGAGAGACGACCAAGTCGTCAATCTCTTTTCGGCCAACATCACGGCTGGTTCGAGTACGACGATGGCTGGATATGAGGATCCGTCAAACATAGTTTGCAAGACTACCGCAGAGACCGGACCTGGAAACTCATGGCTTCTTGCCGACAACCAGCCCGGATATTGGCAGGCCAACTTCAGGTTTGGGTTTCGTCCTTCGAGAATCCGTCTGTACAATTCGCAGGTAGCAAATCGTGGCACACGGACATGGCGCTTCACTGCTCTACCGCTTAATGGCATTCTAAACCTAACGTGGATTGATCCTAACGGGAATGAGGTCGCTTGCCAGGCAGAGTGTCCTTTGCTAGCCAACAATTCTGATTATCAGGAATTCCGATTCGTTAATTCCATTGGAATGAACGCTTTTCGGATCGACATATCAGATTGGTACGGCAGTGGCGGTGGCCTTGGTGGGATTGAGTTGTACCAGGATGGTAGAGTTGATCATCCCATTCGTGCTTCTCGTCGCTGATTGAAATGGCAGAAACAATCTCGTTCGCGGTGGAAACTTTCAACGAACCGTCCTGTGATAATGCCAACACTCGAAGTGCCAGCTCCGTCGCAAACGGGCCATGGACGGTCACACCTGCTCATGGCAGTACATCGGACTACCTCACTGTTCGGCTGAACAGCACGTCGAACTCCTCAGCGATAGATCCGAATTCGGCATCTGTGATCTTCAAACCGAACATCAAGCGCTCAGGCAACTACTCCATCATTATGTATACTCCAGGTTGCATTGCAGATGGCAGCTGCACTACCCGTGGTATTGTAAACCTGACTGGCTTTATGGGCGATCCTACGCGCCAGGCCGTCCAACCTGTGAACGCGCAGCTTTATCAGACTAACAACTATGACAAATACGATCAGGTCTATTACGGTTACGTGGACACTACGAGCGACGCTTTTGCTCCTTCAATCACTTTGGCACCTTCGGCTGGCCAGATGGCGCCTCTAACTGTTGTCGCACAACGTGTACGATTTGATATTGTGACTACGACCGGAGGATTGAATGGCATATTCGAGTTCAATCCCAACCAAGCAACTGTTGACCTGGACTTTTCGCAGTCGACACTCGATCAAGCGGGCATACATCTCGACGTTGGCGCCCTGATCTCTACTTTGGCAGTCTACAACAATGTCACATATGCTGCTGGAAACTTTTCCTCAAACACCTACGACAACATTGTCGCAGTCACCAACACGAGTTCGACTAGCCTACCAGGAGGTGGTCTGAACGGTCCAGTTCATGATATCTTCCAGAATAGTTCGCTGCTGTACATTGGAGGCGACTTCACTAACACACGTAACAACGCCTCTACCGGACTGGATCATCTTGCTGTATTTTCGATTCCCGACAATACGTGGCAGCCACTTGGAGCCGGAGTAAATGGGGTCGTCCACCATATTGTCCCAATGACGCTCAATCTGACTAACAATCAACCTGAACAAGTGATTACCGTGAATGGTTACTTCACAGAGGTCCTCGCCTTTGGTAGCAACGCATCATTCGCTGCCAATGGTTTCGCTGTATGGGTTGCGTCCAGGAGGAACTGGCTGCACAACCTCCAGATCAGTACCATTTCGATCTATGGCCAACTTACTACTCACACCGAAGTCCCTGGGACATCACCTCTTTTGGCTGGTACACTCTCATCTGGAGGCCTGAGCGCCAGCGATGCAGTTGCACTTACAAACAGTAACAACCTTGCTTTGGCGCCATTGCCTGTTAACATTCAGCCTCGACAACTATCTAGTTCATCTATTAGCAAGAGAGCCGTCAGTGGCCAGAACGTTACAGGTGTTGTTACCGGACTCTTCTACGAGCAGAACAATCTCAACATTACTGTTTTAGGCGGTCATTTTACCGCTACAGGAAGTAACGGCTCTGAGATCAACAATCTGGTCTTCATCAACGGTTCCGACTCAAACCGTGTTACCGGTGTCGGGAATGATTTAAGTTCCGATTCGGTATTTCTTGCATTGAGCACTCAAGGTACACAACTCTTTGCCGGTGGCACGATCTCCGGTACAATCCTTGGCAACAGCGTCGACGGATTGATCGTCTACGATTTATCAGCGAGCAACTACATCCCCAATCAGCCTCCGGCGCTTCAAGGTAGCAGCGTAGCCGTTAATGCCATTGCCCCGAGACCAAGCACGAGTGCGGTCTACGTTGCTGGATCCTTCGATTCTGCAGGGTCCTTCAGCTGCCCAGCGCTCTGCGTTTGGGATACATCCACTTCTCAATGGAACAGCCCTGGTTTTGGACTCGGCGGAAGCGTCGCAGCATTGACTTGGGCTTCAAACAACCAGCTCGTTATTGGCGGTAATCTCACCGTTAACGGCACAGCCACCTCATTAGCATCGTATGATGCGCAAAACCGAGCATTTACTGTTTTCGACGGCGGGGCCAACGTTCCTGGCCCTGTCACAGCTCTCACTGCGGCGAACGACGCCTCATCCCAATTCTGGGTAGCCGGCAAAAGCACCAACGGTTCCGCTTTCCTCGAACGATATGATGGTAACCAGTGGTTGTCCGTCGGCGACACTCTAGGCGCACAAACCACGATCAGGGGCCTGCAGGTCATGCGCTTGACGAAGAATCACCAAAGCACTACCTTACTAGCAGATAACCAGATCTTGCTCGTTACGGGCCAGTTGAACCTCCAAGGCTTCGGCAACGCCTCGGCGGCGCTGTTCAACGGCACGACGTTTTCCCCCTTCATCCTGAGTACGACTGCCTCCGGAGCGCCGGGAAGTCTGTCCCAGGCATTCGTGCAGAATCCGCATAATTTCTTTGAGAATTCTGGTATGTTCCGTTCTTCTTCTTCTAAGCCTTCGATGAGTAGCACGGATATACTGACACTCGCGATTGTAGGCGGCAACCTAGCAGTCGGCTTCGTCGTCCTGATCGCCCTCGCCATCGCTCTCGCCCTCATCTTCCTGCTTGTTGTGCTGGGTATCCTTGCGGAGCGCATACGGCGAAGGAGAGAGGGATATGTCCCCGCGCCTACGCAGCCAATGTTTGAGAAGAGGAATGCTAATGTGGAGAGGATACCGCCGGAGCATCTTTTTGGGAGTATTGGGAGTCATGGAAGGGGAGGCGGGAATGGGGGCGGGGCGGGGAAGAGCGTGGCTCCTGGGTGACACTCAGGAAGCCGGGAAAGGGTTGGAGGTGATTGGGGAAGTGAAGGGTTAATGTGTAAGCTAGGGATAGTTGGTGTGGGATTTTGGGGGATGTGTTTAATGATGTTGGGTAAGTTAATGAAGAAGGCTTCCTGGATGGAGCCTTGGCTTGTCTGGCTCTTCGTTAGGTGTTTGTGCTTGCCGCTACCACTGCCACCGCTGAGGAAGGGTGGATGGCGGGGGTATTGTATATAGACTAAACATGAAGCAAAATTTATCACTCTCATCCATGGGCTTGTAGTTTCGTCTGCCTCGTTGTTGTAGATACGGGGTTATGGGTGAACACTTTGCGGTCAAACGTACACTGTTTATGTCATCGACCCCAGAAGGAAGTACCTATCGAACGGTGGAAAAGGTAGGTCGCAGCTCTCCGGTCACGCTCGATCTATAAATTGAGACCGGGTGAGGAAGATTCGAGATGCAGCAAAATGCGGATATCGAACATACACGCACAGGGCTGACGTGTTGAGGGCTCAGCTTACTAAAGATTTCGCTGCTTTTGATGGAAAATTTGTGGGGGTGTGAAGGAAGATACAGACTAAGTTTTGAAACGGTGTGTGGTTTATTTCGTGGTGATGATGCTGATGATGAGTGTTGGTGTGCGGATTTCTGCATGCTGTCACTGATGACGCCGTCACTCTCACTGACCACAGTACACCATTGTGCTGCGATGATGATGCAGCTGGATGAGTGGGTTTATACAGTCTCGTCCATCAAAGCAGCCGCACATCATCCTCTCAGGACCCATCGGCTACTCTGCACGCCTCGAATACCGCGATGTTGGAGTTTGGTAATGGCAATCGTAACGGTGGCTGCTATTTTGTCGCTGATGCGCTGACTACGGTAGAGGAGAGGATGACGCCGAATCGCTCCCAGGCTTGTGGCGCCTTTTATGGGTCTGAGGTTGCAGCCGTGATCTTCATTCGTTCGTGACATCTGTCTTCTGGCATTCCACGGTTCTATCGTCCATGTTATATGAGGAGGAGTTATGCGTCCTTAGGTACGGGTCGAGGTATTCGGTTGCTTGCGGTGGTTATGTCTGTTAGATTCTACTATGAAACCTCGAGTGCGTCGGGAATTCGGAGGAGATAATGTTGGTATATGACAAAGCGTCGGTAATCACGTGATGCCAAGCAGTGGGTTTAGCCCTATATTCTTAGATAAACACTCGGTACTTAATAGTTTCTATAGAATAATAATTAACCTTATTATATTAATTTAATAGGTTATAAGCCCAGCTTCGCGCTATAGTAACCTTATAGTATTATTTAACCTTTAGGGAGTTAATTAACTAATCTATAGCGTGTTTAGATATAACCTTACTAGTATAGAGATAGTAGTAGATATTAATCTTATATATAGTCTAGAAGGTGTACTATTATAGCTAATTTTAAGTAAGAACTACCTAAACTTAAGAATATAGGCTAGTATAAGAACTAGTTATAATTTATACTAAATATACTAGCTAGTAAAGAGTTACTAGGCTATATTAATAGTACTAAAATCTAGCCTATAAAAGGTAGATTAGAAGGAGAAGTTAGTAAGAAAGAAGTAGATTATAAGCCTTCTATACTAGTAATTAATTAGATATAAGATAAGGAGTTTATTCTACTACTTAAGATATAGAAGAAAGATAATAGTAATACTAAAGCACTACTCTAGATATTAGTTACTAGTAAAAACGTTAATTTAATTACTAGTAAAGATACTACTAAGGAGATATAGGATACCCTTAAGGAAAATAATAAAATAAAAGGCTATACCTTTAAACACAAGTTATTTAGTAAGCTATACTAGATTTAGCTAACCTTATATAATAATAATATCGCCTAATATTATATAGTATTTATTTAAGTAAAAGAACGCCTATCTAATATTAGTATTATATTTAAACTGAAGGTGTATAATTAGATATTTCTTAACGGTCTTAGTAACGAGTTCTATAACTTTAGGGCTTACTAATAAAACCTATATAATAATACTAAGAAGGTAGATAACTTATCTAAATTTAATATCCTTATTATCCTTATTAAAGATAAAGTATAATACTATATATCTATAAAGGGTGGTAATAACTTCAGCTTTGCTAGCTATAGAAATAATCTAAATAATAGTAATAATTAGTAAGGAAGGGGTAGAACTTATAGCTATAGAAGCTAGTAAGGAAGAGGAGATAATAATAATACTAGTAGGAGTAACTATAGTGATATTAAATACTTCTATTATAATTAAATAGGATATAAGAAGGATATATACTTCTATCTTAATACTATAAAGGCTCTAGAGAGATAGAGTGCGTTAGAATAAGTACTTAAATAGATTAGTTAAAAGAAGTAATAGGATTATACTAAATAGTTATAAAGCAATCAATATAATACGAATAATAATAATACTAATACTAGTAACTATAGTAGTGGTAGTAATAGTAGTAATACTTATCCTCTTTTATTAATATTTAGACTCTTAGTAATATTATTCTTTAGCTAAGAACTTTAACCTAGTAATACCTAGATTATTAATAGTGGTTCTAATATATATATCTATAATAATAGAGGTAGTTTTACTAATTATATATCCTTAAATAACTATTTTATCCGCTTTAGATTAGAGATAGTCTTAGTAGTTGGCTATAGGACTATTATACTAATACTTATTAAGCCTAATAAGTTATATTTAAAGGTCGTACTAAGTAATATTATTTATATTCTAGGCTACCTATTTAACCTCTTCTCTACTAAGGTAGTAAGGTTAAAAGGAGTTAGATTTAATATATATAATTATAACCTTTATTACTATAATATATAAGAAGATATTAGTTACGCCCCCTTATTAGAAGTAGGGTTGTATATCTTATAGATAATATCCTTATTAAGATTAATTAGTAGTAAGTATTTAGTATTTATAGTATTAAAGACTATATTATTAAAAGAAGACTATAAGACTTAGTACTACTATTTAGGTTATTAAGGAAAGACGATAATTATTTAGACTGTTAAATAATATACTAGCATTAATCTTTAAGGTTATATAGATTCTATTACCTATACTATATATAATATTATAAACTCTAAAAGAAATACTTTAATAGTTCTATAATAATATTCTATACTACCTTTTAAGGTAGTATATACTAATATATATAGGCTAATAACCCTACTAGTATATAATAGTTATATATACTATATTATCTTTATATATAAGTTTAGCTATATTAGGTATATAGATTTCCTTTAGAAGAAGGACGAGGCTTACTAGAAGCTTATTAAGTTCTATAATTAAGTTAAAATATAGCTTAGTTATATAGTTAAGACCTACTATTTAGATAATAGAAAGAAATTTAAAGTATCCTAATTAGACACCTTTTATACTAATAAGGGTACTATAGTCTAGTATACCGCTCTATATACGCTAGAATAGAATGGATTAGCTAAAGTAAGTAATAAACTACTATAATATATTGCTAGACGAATACTTAATAATGGTAAGGTGCTATATACCTTATAGCTAGAGGCTATAATAGTAGCTATATACATTTTAAATTATACTCTATTATATACTCTTAGAGGTCTATCACTAATAGAGGTATTTAATAAGGCTTTAGGCTATAAGAACGTTATACTACTATCTCTAAAGCACCTTAAGGTATATAGTTGCAATACTTACCTTTATAATCTAGCGCCTAAAAGGGTAAAAGGGGAGAAGTTTAAACTATAAGGCCTTTTTAGTAAATCTATTAGCTATAATAGTAATAGTATCTATTAGATCTAGCTGCTAAATAAGAAGCTAATTATTAGAAGTAGAAGCGTTAAGTTTAATAAATAGAGCGTTAGATTAGATTACTATATCTAGTAAGATATCCTTATAAAAGAGATTAATAGTATACTAGAAGTTAAAGTATATCACGACGACAAATATATCTAGATTATTAATAATATAATAGTTACTTTTAAGCCTCTCTAAGATAATAATTTAAGAGCTTTAGGGGGTATTAATAAAGATAGTTCGATCGTTCTAGATGACGGCGATATTTACTATCTAATACTATCTATTACAACATCTTCTCTAGTAGAATCTACCTTTATAACCCCCTAATTAGGCTAGTAACGTTTAGGTTAAGAAGAATAATAATCGCTGGTAGTTACTAGGGTTAATATACCTACTACTATAATACCTATTTTAACTAAAGAAGAAGAAGAAGTATATAATAGTATAATATAAGACTCTCTAATACCACTTCCTACTAAAGTTTAAGACTTTATTAATGATAATAATACTTTACTACCGCTTCTAGAACCTAAATAGTACTTATAAAGAGAGAGAACTCTATCTAAATAAGCTTAGGAAGCTTAAGAAAGTAAGAATATCGAAGAATAACGCCGCTATAGTAGATATAGAGGTAGATAAGGAAGTTAACGTCGTGGCGCTGGGAATCACAGTACCTAATACTATACCCTTTTAGCCTTCTAGGCTAGTATAAGTTATACTAGGAATTAATAGCTAGAGCCTAATACTTATTAGGATATAAAAAAGTCTTTAGATTAGCCTTATTAGGAGAAATTAATAAAGGAAAAACTTATAGCGTATACCTAAAATAGCACCTAGTAACTAATTAATAAACCTCTAAATATTAATACTACTAGTATACTAAAAGGCTACTAGGTATATAAGGTTAAGAAAGGCCTTAACAGAGAGGTACTTAAGTATAAATTACGCTAGATTATATATAGCGATCTTTAATAAGAAGGTGTCAACTTTTAGGATACTTATACTATAGTAATTTAAGGAAAATTAGTTAATATTATACTCGTACTAAAATCGTGCTATATATCTAGTATACGGTGCGTAGTAGCTATATATATAACATCCTATAGAATAATAATAAGGCTATAACTATATTGCTATAATAGTAAGGATAGTTAAATAAACGATTGTAATTAAATTATCGCTACTTAACAAAGTTTAAATAGCTAGAATTATAATATATATATTCGTTAAATAATTACGAGAACGCTAATATATACCTAAATACCCCTAAATATATATAACGTCTAAATTTCCCTCTTATATACCTCCCTTATCTTCTATTAGCTATTTTATAGCTAAAAGACCTTTCTACTATATTATCGTCCCTTAATATTATCGCAATAACTAAACCTAGTAACCTTATAGTTATTTAGGGATAATAGGAACGACACTCGCAAATAGATAGAGCTAATAATAATAGCTAGGCCCGATGACTTACTATACTATTTGACGTTATATAAGGCTTCTTAAATAATAATTAATTACTTTTATTATTTATAGCCGTTCTTATTAATGTTCTTTATTCCTAGTATAAATACCTATTAATCTATAGTCCTTGTTATTTAATCTTCTATTACCTCCTCCTTATTAATACTACTAGTAGTCTTATTCCTATTAACCTCTAATAACTTATCTCTTACCTTCTTACTTTTATTATATTATTTAATTAGCCTATTATTAATTAGTATAATATGCCTAGATATATAGGGCTAGTATTCTATAAGGATGCTGAAAAGTCCCTCCGTCCTAAGTATAGTAAGTCTTACTAGTCTATTACTAGCCTATTAACTTTTAATAATCCTTTTAGAACGTGTCCTTATTAATATTAGCCTTAGATAGCTATTAGTTTAACTAACTAAGCTTACTAAAGACAACCTAGTACTACTATACCGTTCTGCGTTATTCCTAAGTTTAATATCACTAAGGATATTAACTAGTATAACCCTATACATGCCTATATAGATCCTAAAATATATCCTTACTACCTTCCTACCTTACTTAGCTAGGCCGTTAAATATTCTACTATCTTAGATCCTACGTGTAGTAACTACGTCTAAGGTTATAGACCTTTCTAGATAAGTGCAATTCCCTTCTTAGTCCTAGGGCATTATTAATACTTAATAGTCCTATTACCACCTTAAAGCTAAGAATTAAATAGTTTTCTTTAGTAGCTTATATATAAACTATTACTTTAATAGGTAAAAGCGTAGATGCACTCTCTCTAACTATAAGCGTTCTATCTCTCTAGTAGCTCTTATTAACCTCTAATAAAGTGTAGATTTTAATAATAAGTACTATAAATAAAGGGCCCCTTCTAAGTAAAATCCTAAATTAGAGGGTCCTATTAAACTTTAAGCTACTCTAAAAAAGGCCTATAACTTAAATATAGTAATAGACTATAGAGAACTTACTACTTAGCTAGAAGAGTATATTATAGAGGCCTTAAAGGTATAAATAAAGCTAATTAGATAGAAGAAGGCTAGATTAATTATGAAATTATAGGAGAGGGACGAGGTATTTAATCTTATCTATAAATAGATTAATAAGAATATAACTCTATAGCAGTAATGTCTTTTATCACTTATTAATACTTCTATTTTATTTATTAGGCGGCTATAGATATTAGATTTAAATAATAGTAGTCTTCTTAAAACTATTCTTAATAATAGACCTCCTTTTCTTATTAACTAATCCTAATATATCTTATAATCTACTTATACTTATTAATTAACGATAAAGAATAATCGGTTTATTCTATAATCACCGCTTATAGCCACTAAGTATATAAGCGTGATTGCCTCCTTGTATTCTTAATCTTTATCCCTTTACTATATCTTATAAGTATACCTCTTAATATCTACTTCTTATTATATTAATTTAATATTTAGTACTATAATAAATCAACTTATTTTTTAGTTCTTAGAGCTATAGTACGCCTAGCTAACCTTCACTAACTATTATATACTAACCTTTATATAGGTCGACCTTCCTTTACCTAAGCATCCTACTTATACTCCCTATAGGTTTTTATAATATTTACTTCTTATTAAGCACTAATAATTATATAGAACCTCTTATTTAAGAAGACCTTAAAGCCGCCCTTATAAGAGCTAAATCTAGTTATATATTACTTAACGAGTTTTACTAGTATCCTAACGAACTAGACATTAATTATAAGCCGGACTTCTATTTAAATAACACTAGTAAGTATAACCTTAAAGCTAGTACTAACTACCTTCCTACCTTACTAGGATAATACTATACTTATAGTAATACTAAACTAGAATAGTGCTCCTAATATAAGAATAAATTAGGGCCTTTTATAGTTTATTCCTTCTTAGAAGATAATTAGACTTATTATTAATAGTTAATAGTAATATATCACTATCACTATAGAAAGCGGCTATAAATTATTTAATAGGGCCTATATAAATTATATCTTCCTTAGTAAACACACGAAGAAGGTTAATAGTTACTCTAAGGTTTAATGTGAGTATTTCTCTCTAGGTAATCTTATTAAGTACTAATAATATAGAGCCTCTAGAAGCCGCTATAGAAGTAGCTACTACTATTACTAAGGCTCTAAAAAAGGTTATTATCCTAGAACCTCGAGTATACTATTACAATTTAATACTAGGGCTAAGGTTTAGGGTTGGGATTATTATTAGACTAAGTGCCGGAAGCCTATAAAGGGTTTTCAGTCTACTTTGTATATTCTAGCTTTCTCTCCTTACACTTTGTCTTATCTATCTAGCTAGGTATTACCTATAGATAATCTATAGTCTCTACGTCTACTTTATATTCTAGTTTAGGATTCTAGGCTATCTAGCTACCGACCTTGATATTACGAAGCGTCTGTCCACTCTACTACCCTAGATAGATACTAGGTCCTAGGACCTATCTATCTACCGCAGCTCTACTATAGCAGCTATACTTTCTAACTTAGTTACGCTATATCCTACTAAACCTAAAGCTTTCTATTCTATATTTTATAATAACCCTGAACATCTATAGATAATCGTCTCGTTGCTCCGCTCCCTCTATCTTAAAGTCTCTACTTAGAACGGTCAACTCTAAATAGAAATTCAATCCCTATATAAATAAGGCTAATAGCTTTAGATAAATAACTAAATAACTCTTGAACATAATGTCCAACTCTAACCCGATATCTAAAACCTCTAAGGTCGACTTCAAGCTTCTCGCACGGCTATATAGACTCCTACTAGTACCTCTAGTTAATCCTCCTAAGCCTCTATTCTAATACTAGTCTTAGTAGCTCCTACTAAGATACACTTTCTAAACGCCTCCCTAACTCTATAGAATTTACTAGCGATTATTAAGACTTTAAACGGTTTAAGAGCTAGGTTTTTAATAAAATAACAGTAAATTCAGATTGTTATTCTATAGTACAACAATATATAGTTTATATCTACAGTTGTCTATCTAAGATTACCTATACTTAGGTTTTACCTTATATTAAGGAGGGGATTATTACTTTAAACAACTACTAAGATATCCTAAATTTACTAGAAACAGCTTTTAGTAACCTAAATTGTGTTGCAAATGCCCAAGTCAAACTCTTCTAATTACGTTAAAAGAACTAAGAGTTTAGTACCTTCTTTACAGAGTTTTAACGTCTATATCTAGAAGTAGAATACCCTAAAAGTGCTCTAGTAGTTCTACTAGAGTAGAATATCTCCTAGGAGTTACATACCCTACTTATCTTAAGTCCACCACTATTATAAGAATTTACGGCCTCTATTAAACATTTATAAGAGCTTAACAACCGTCTATATTAATTCTAGGCTCCTCCTAAACAACTATCTAGGCTATTTAATAATACCCCGTTCTATCTAAGGTCCCCTAGTCCTATTATTCCATTTATCCTATTTCGTCCGGCTTCGATTTCTCCACAGACACCTATTCCTACTATAGAGCTAATAGACCTATTATATACTAGAGGCCGTTCTAAGGTTACAGACTTAGAATAGGAGCGCTACTACTAGTAAGGTCTTTGTTTTTATTGTGGTGGTCAGTATATAAGAATAAATTGCCCAAACCAACCCCGCCGTTCTAGTCCTAGTCCTTTATAGTATTCCTATTTAGTATTACTATAGTAGTCCTATACCTAAGTTACTATATTATATTCAGTATCCCCTATAGTCTAAAACTCTATAGTCTAGGTTCTATATCTACCTACACCACCTAAGGCTAGTTTATATTAGACTAGTCCTAGATATCCTAAGAGCCTAAGATTAGGAAATGGTGTGCCCCTAGGAAGAGTCTCATCTAGGGACTAATAAGTATAAATTCTATATCCCTTACAGAGAAAGAGCTTTATAGTAAAAGCTCTATCTATAACTATAAAATCACCATGGGAATAAATACGTTTTATATTCTAGCCCTTTATAATACTAGTGCTGCTTACTATGCTTTAATTAATAAAGACTACGTCTAAGATAATAAGATACCTATATTTAAACTTAAAAACCTACGGAGTGTTACGGCTTATAACGGCAGAGTTATTTATAATACCCTAATAACTACTATTCGGGTTTCATAACTTATACTAGGAGACTCTAAGTCCTATTATAGAGAAAATAACGCTGTCTTACTTATTACTAAGCTATTTAAGTATCCTATTTCTATAGGAACTAAATAGTCTTACGTCTACAATTCTATTTATAGAGGTAGAAACCACGCCCTACAATTTATATCAGATTATTATAAAGATTATTATAATATTTCTAAGTTACCTATTATACCCTACGCTATTGTCTAAGCACCTACGTCTTACTATGGTCCTAGTAAAGAGGATTTAATCTGGAGACCTAAGAAGTCTATGTCCTTCCGTCTACACTAAGTTGGGTTAAATATACCACATTCTATTCTTTACTAAGGGGATACTTCTAGATCTAAGAAACAAGTCTATTAGTAGGACTAAGATATCCTATAAGTACCTAAGCTAAAGGAATTAAATCTAAAGAAGCTACGCCAAAAACCTATCTAAAATCTTATCTATCTACTACCAAAAAATCTACCTGTGTACTACTAGGAACTTTATATTTAGAATACCTATATTAAAGGACATATAAACAGCCTCTAGAGCGCCTCTATTACTACTATAAA
>JAGFMK010000205.1:0-53490 GCA_021030975.1 Lichenothelia convexa | reverse complement strand
CCACAACTATAATAACTATACTATAGAATACCTAAGGCCTTATAGGAGCTTCGGCCTAAGAAGGGGGCCTACTATTATAATTTAATACTAGGGCTAAGGTTTAGAGTTGGGAATATTATTAGACTAAGTGCCGGAAGCCTATAAAGGGTTTTCAGTCTACTTTATATATTCTAGCTTTCTCTCCTTATACTTCATCTTGTCTATCTAGCTAGGTATTACCTATAGATAATCTATAGTCTCTATATCTACTCTATATTCTAGTCTAGGATTCTAGACTACCTAGCCACTAACCTTAATAGTTAGGAATTTATAGCACCGCAAAATTGCTTAGCGACTATAAATACTATTATAAAGTCTTAATACGACGCTTTAGTCTTCTACCTTAGTGCTATTCTTTATAGAAATATATATAGATAACCTTATAATCTATTTTAATTAATAGATTATACTTTAGAATTCTATATTTATAGAGTGCTTCTACTTATTATTATATCTATATATATAGTTATAGTGCTATAATTCTACGACCTAAGATTAAGGGGCTATATTTACTAAGATAAGGGATTAGGTTTACCTCTCACCCTAACCTACCTTATTATAGTCTTAACTTTAGATTTAATAGTAGCTATAGGATACTAGGTAGTAAGCCTTACTCTATAATCTCTTAATATCTTTAGATAATCCTTTAATAAAAGGATAACTACTTAACTAGGACTACTAGTAATAGGCTTAATACTACCCCTACTCTACTATAAATTACTATTACCTAAGTCGCCTATTAGAGATAGATTGCCTATACAGATATTAAACTATCTATTTCTACTTCTTCTAGAGTAGTAGCTAATATTATTTACTATAAGTATATTTTAGTTAGATATAGTAATGTAGAAGTTGTCTAGTTAGCCGCCTAGTTTGCTTAATATAGAGTAGATATATCTAGGTCTTTTATATAGGTAAATAGTAAGGGATATATTATTAACCGTGTTCCTTACTACTCCTAGGATTACTAATATATAGATAAGAACCTCTTTAGGAGGATATCTATATAAAGGGAACAGGTATATACACTCTAGTTTCCTAGGCTAGTAGATCCTACTCTTCTATATATTACTTCTATTAAGTACTATTAGCCTTTAAAGAAAGGGCAGCAGCTAATATAGTGCTAACTAGTAGTATATAGCGGAACTAGTATCCTAGGGATTTATTACTACTAGTATCTAGGAGTAGGTGAAAATGCATCCTGAAATGGTTGCTTTGATAGCCGATATGGGATGCATTTGCACCCTAAGGAGAACGCTCGACCGCGGGGGCCCAGAATCCGTGCACGTTGCGGCTGCGGCGCTCGCCGAAAATAGATCCCGCTCGTTTTCTAGCCCCTGTTCCCTGTCGCGACGGGTCATAATAGCCGCCGAGAAAAATGCCAACCAAAGACGAAGAACGCCCAAATGAGCTGTTGTCAACTTCTCCAAGAGGCTATGGGCACGATGAGCACGATGGGTGTAAAAGCTGTTGGCCTCCCTCCACGTCACGACGTCAGCTATCATCATTTAAGAGGACCGGTTGCCCATCGTCCTACGTTCCATTTGGCGCGAGCCCTTCGGCATATCCAAATTCTCTCACCGAGGGACCGTATGTTCTCGATGCACAGTACCCGTCCTTCTTCATCGGTCGTTCTTTCATCCTTTCTCGGTGCGGAGTATTCTAGAGGTGAACCGAGTATTCTCCTGCCTTGATGGCAGCTGCTCCAGCACCTCCAATCCGTACCGGACGACGAACACACAAAACGCCTACCTGGCCACCTTGTGAACGGACCTGGCCCATCAAGAGGGAGATGCAAAGCTTCCACGTTCGCGCATTACCTGCATTTCCGACAGTGAGACCGTTACGGAGCCAGACCCAGGCCCAGAGCCCGCAGGTCTCGCTCACTCAGATTCAGAGTCAGACTCATACTCGGACTCAGACGTGGGGTTGGGATATGATCCGGAGGGCGAGTATCTACTGAATAGGATTGCTTATCATAAGGGGTTGGGACGGGCCAAGTCGAGACAAAGTGACTGGTCGAAAAAGCTCATCAGAAGGGAGGTTAAGCATTGGCAAGAGCAAGTTTACGTAAGAGACAACCTCATCAGTTTTTATTGCTGACAATCTCTATCAAGTTTCTGTAAGAAGATCAAAGCCGATCCAGATAAAACTCTTTCTGCATGCGAAGCTGAGACGATCAAAACGTACCTTGAATGGCGTGTCAAATCATTTCGAATCAAGAAAGAGAGCTCAATCAAGGCTTACTGGAAACGGCTTAGCTGTGCATATATAGATCTGGCGGGCCACGGCATAGATAACGGAGCAGAACTTGACATTAAAGACGTAGATAAGCCTATATATCCTTCTGCCGGAAGATAGAACTGACTGCTAGCAGTGGATTCCTACGTATCTGACGCCGAAATATAAATTGGACACTTCAGAAAAGGACAAGCTCGCCATGTACGTCCAAGACCTCTTCGTCGTTATTCGTGCGCACTGGGCCGATGATACCAAGGCCATCCACGGCCGGCTGCGAGTAGAGATATCGCTGCTCCTCCTCCTTAGTGCCGCTACAACCACAAGACCGGGGGCACTTGTCGAAAGCAGCAGTGCGAAGGGCAGCAACAAAGCACTATCATACGAGCATATCTCGATAATGAAGGTTCGTGATGTGAAGGATTCTAACCGCACCACAACCGTCGCGATGGTAAACTTGGTACACATCAAGAATTCTGGGGGGAAAGGCAGACGGTTAGCAAACCAGTAACCCTATCCAACGACACATATCTACCGACTCAAGACGTATAATAGGAAGAAGTTCATATTTCGGCTTGAAAGTATACCCGCTTTCTGCATCGTTTCGCAGATCCTGAGCATAGCCCTCGCAGATAATGCTTTCAGAAGGAATTTCACTTCCGGTGAAGAGATTTTTGGTCTCGAAATCCCGCCACAACGGGATGTGCTTCGATTACGATTCAAGGAGGAGAAAGAGAAACAGCCCGTCTTCTGGAACGTTGAAAAATCACCTGACGGTATCCGGGTATCCGACAGGAAAGCTCTCCCATATCACAAATATCGTGACCATTTTGTGTGGTTGGGTCGTCTCGCCGGTTTCGAACACCTACTTGAACTATACCAGGTTCGCCGGGCATCTGGGAGAAACATAAATAGTAAGTTCCCATCCCAGAGCTGCTCCGTCCCCTTGAAAGTATCTCCATTCCTTGGAATCCATCTCCGCTAACGACTGAAACTCTGCTAGGCGTCCTAACTCCGGAGGAGCGAAACCAGACCATGGGCCATCACGGTAGCACTTACGAACAGTTTTACATGCCCGATCTCATTGAGCGCGACTTCCAGGCGATTTATTTTGGAACCCCATCACAAGATCTCCTTGTGCGATCCGTTGCACGGATGGGGCTGTCGCGGGACCAGCGGGCACCCACAGAGCTCAATGAAAAGCAGAAGCTTGAGGTGAACGAGCACCCCAAGCTCGTAAGGCTTCGCGAAAAACGAGAACTTTGCAAGAAGGAGATCGCCGATCGAGGATATTACCCTATTAACGCTGCTAGGGGGTCGCGTTTACACATCCGGTATGAAGAGATCAAGCGTAAGATCAACAACCTGATAAATACATTGCGGAGACAGCGACTCGATCAAGCCATCCTAGACTTCCACGATTCAATCGACACGATTGAGATAGATAAGCAGCTGAATGGAACGGCTGCGCCGGAAATCACTCGAGCGATCGTACAATATGAACTCCGTGAGCGCGCTACTATTGTAAGGTTACTGTCCCAGCCGTTAGATGAGCTTGATGAGGCCCAATCCATGAAGCTTCGGGTTAGACTCATTCGCAATCTTGCCAGCCTCTGCCACCGACAGGAAAGCCGGCGGTATAAGGCCTCGACCGAGAATGGTGCTGTTCCAGTTGAGGACGGTCAGGCAGGCGAGCTTAAAGGTGCGTTCGGCACGAAGCGTAGTTTGACTGATTCCGGTGATAGCGGAGCTCGGAAACAGCAGAGGTTTCTCAAGGAAAAGTCCAAAGACACCCCAGTCGTTCGGGAAACCCAGGTGGAACTGCAGATAGTCTCAACAATTACGGATGAGAACGTCAATGTGATCCAGAGTCCGTACCCACTGGTATTCGCGGATCCGGTCTGTCTCATTTGCATAGGCAACGAGCAGCTTTCGAAGGTCGAACGATTACGTCCATTTGCGCGGAAATCCACCGTTCAAAAGCATCTCAAAACCCACGTAAAGCAGGGACTGTTTGACCAGGGACTCGAGTGTAGGCATCCTCACTGCTCGGAAAAGCTGCAGGGTCTTAAGCATTTCATGAACCATGCCGCTAGGGTACACCATGTATTCTACTAGATCGCAATTAAGCGATGTATCATTGGCAGAGTGCTTGTATTCTATGAACGGAAGCAAGATGATTATCCTCTCGAATCGTTGGGAACCAGTAGTGAACCGTAGATGTTTGCCGTGCTTGTAATATTAGCCTCGCTACTAATTGAAACCAATACCCTACCGCAGTGGCGAGGCACGGTAGGTCACGCTGATTAATCCTAGCAGACCGAGCCACGTTGACAGCGCTTGAGTTGCCTATCGAGCTAGCATCTTTGGCGCTGCTATCAGGATGTGCTACGATCGTATAAACCTCTCAGTCACTGGGCGAATCGGTCCCGCTCTGATGTCGCCTTTGGCAGTACCACGGAGCTTCTCACTCTAGAAGCCAAAGGTACGTTCGTTTTGAGAGAGGGGCGAAAACTTACAGCATGGTGGAAGGCTCAGCGGCATTTCGGATGAAGCCAACAAGCTCGAGGCAGAGCTCCCGATGCTAAAGGCACAAGGCACATTTGTTCGACAGATGACGAGGAGTTACAGCGGTAACATGGCGGTCACATACCAAAAATATGAAAGGTAGGAGCTTGTCCTGCTTGAGTACAGACCTACCGCTGGTCCGTCATACCTCTCCGACACTTCTCCATTCCCTTACGAGCGACAGCGCCTGCAACTAGCGCTGGTATTACTGATCGTCGCACATGCCGAAACCCGGCCATGGCCATTGGTTTGCCTGGAGGATAAAGCGGAATGGTCAGCAGCAGGGTCTTCGAATACCCCGGCGCAACGCCTCGTCCCTCAGGTTGAGGAGCCGAAGGAGGAGGAAGAAGACAAGGGAGGCAACTGTTACTCAAAGGAGCGACTTCTCGACAGACATGTCAAGTTTATGTTGCTATCGGATGGCAAAGGTGGAACGCCGAAGTGGACTGTAGAGATCTGCCTTGAGAGGACGAAGACAAGAAATCGTAAGTAGGATGTGCCTGTGGGGAAAGCAACCGCGTGTCGGGGATTATTCACAGCAAGTTTATGCGACCAACTCATTTTCTGCCCGGTGGCACAGATCGTTGCGTTGGCCTTGGCCGACAACGTCTTTATAACCGGAAAACTGCGGGATGCGGGATCCATCTTCAATCTTGGCTTTGGGAAGGGTGGGAGGGCAAGAAGAGTCTATAGCTGCATTGGAAAGACGATATGCTCGATGTCCCCATTTACGCCGCAGTGAGCGTGCGGCAATCGGTGTGCGGACGGAGTTCGATAACCAGGCACTGAGTTATTTACCTACCCCCAACCAACTCATAAGGTTGGCCTTAAGGCTAGCTACGAGGAGGAATTGGACGCTTTACGTCTTGAGACGTACAGGCGCCAACGCTGCCGATAGTAAGTGCCGTCTTCCAGCTCGCTTTTGCAGCACAGCGAGTGCAACTAAAGCGAATTGCAGGATGGGCGCCACCTGGTGTGAGGAATCAAATCATGGGTCACATCGATGATCAGCACTTCTCGAGACACTACAGCAACACGAAGGGAACCCGAAGGGCAACTTCGACCTGCAATCCGCAGTATTGGAGCAACCGTCGAACGATACGAGCCTCAGATTCTTCGCCGGCATGGGGTGGACTGCGATACTCGCGCACCCGCCGAGCTCACTGAGCAGGAGGTCAAGGCCACTTACCGGCCACCCGGTTGTGGTCGAAGCCCAGAAGAGCGTAGACGCTCAAAGATCGGCTAACTAAGAAGTCCTGTACCGTAGAAATTGCCAGAGAGACGTGGCTAGGCGCAGGAGTTTTACAGCTTCTAGAGGTCTATAAGCAGGCACTCCGGAACAAGAAAACCCAGATAAACGAGGTAAAACAACAAGAGCTCAAGAGCAAGCGCAAGAAGTTTTAGGACAACTTCGATAACGGAAACATCTATGCACAGCTAGAAGACGGTAATGAAGGGACGATATCAGACATAGAACCTGACGGTCCGAAAATAGCTACGGACCTGTCACCCGAACGCTATGAAAGCGCGACCTTTATGTTCGACACGCTACGACATTCAAGCGCCGAGAGCTCCCTCGAGTCCCTAATAACATGGATGGGACTTTTGGCAGCATTCTGTAAGACTCATGGCCCGCGCGAACAAGCTGAAGATGCATGTTGAATTTACGGTACTACTCTAAGGATGCCACTATTGTATATGAGATGCGTAAAGAGTTGCAACGGCATGCAATTTTTTCAAACCTACAGCGACGCGGATTATGGCATTGCCCAATACAAGTCAAACGAGACGGTTTGGCGCGCCAACGAACCTAAGGGAGGTAAATCGGAAAACGTCAGCGATAAATGGGCTGGTTATGCGTGAGTCTTAAACACTGTGTAAATCGTCCTTACTGTTAGGACATAGCAAGAAGCTGTTGCCGTTAGCGTGCATTTGCTAGAGAACATGTCTAACATAATAAGCATTGGTAGGAGCCTCAGGGCTCTCCGCTCCTTTGATTCAGCCTCTTCAACATAAGATTTTGTTCAAGTTAGACAAATTAAGTAGAAAGTTATCCGCGGTTTATCATTTTAGCAAGAAGTGTAGTGTTTGAAGCCAGCAATCTCGTAGCGTTGAGGCCAATTTTTTGCGAATGTTGTACCCAGTAAAAGTCTTTACGTTTATCGATACAATCTCTACGGTCGATTTCTACGAAATTCCAATATCATAAGCGCGCGCTTGTATTAATAGCGGTCTATCCTTAGGCTTGGGAACCCCTACCTTGTATTCATTGATCTATTATTAGTTTAAGGACACCCCGTCCTAGGTTTTCATCCTGTACACTCTTAGCTGTGGACGAACCATTAATCGCAGGAAGCTAATAGCCGCCCACTAGGTCCAGGGGCGTAGACTACGGTACTCTGAGCATTAACATAATTGGTGTTCATTTCGCACGAGGGTATCAATATTTAAAGACGCTAGACACCATGCAATCCTGTAGACGACGATTTTTAGGTAAGCTAAAAGTCCAAGTAGGTCAACAACAATATCGGATACTTGTGAAGTGTGTTACAGTAACGTAAAAGCATCGAGAGCTCTCCGTCGAGACTCGTTAGCTTCTAGAGCATTTGTCTTTGTCAGAAGAGCGCTATGGCTCTCAAAGAATCTCAGGAACCATATCGCGTATGGTTGGTAAAAGAGAAATGTCGAAGACGCAGGTCAAGCCTGTTTCGTAAAGCTCATCAACTGAAAAGCTTCTGCGACGCCGAGATCTATGTCGTAGTAAATTACCGTGGCCGGGTCTATACCTCTTCATCTAGTCCTTCCGACTTATGGCCACCTCCTCCGAACATTATCGTAGGTGACAAGCCCGGAGACTAGGCAGTTTCGACGCTTATCTTGATTATAGAAGCAGACTTATCCTTTACCGGTGATGAGCACGCCAACTGATTTCAGCGACGACGAACCGCAAACAAGGGGGCGTGAAAGCCGATTTCTCCGAGAAGCAAGGCCAAGCAGGAGGCGGGCAAATGGACAAGAACATGCAGGCGCATGTCGATCCCGCTGTGGCAAGTTCCGGAGCGGAGATTACTCTCGCCAATGCTTCCACTCGAGTCCAGCAACTAGAGACGACACGCGCTAATTCGCCCCACTAGATAGATATACGGATCTACAATGAGATTTAGCATTGATGATTTTACTCCTTAGAGAGAAATTGCTCACAGTTGTCTTTATTATCAAATTATAACTATCACGAGATGCATCGATCCATTAAGCGGAGCTTAAGTGACCTTAGAAAAGTAACACGACCTCTAGGGCAGTTTTATCTCTTAACATACCGGACCCAACTTTCTATGAAACCTAAGCCAGCTAGTTCCATTCATCTCACTACTGAACGAAGCTCTTTTATGGCAACAGTGCGCTTAAGAACAGGTATCTAAGGTGATAAGCGTGGGGGAAAGATTTCTTCATTCTACTGGGAATGATCCTTCGAAGGCAGATGAAATGTGCTCATCGAGGACTCGGTATTATCATCCTTGAGCAGCTTTGATGCAGAGACATGCCGGCGAACCGTGGTTGCTGCAAGAGGTAGGGCCAGATCGCAGCTAATTCGCAGCCGCACCGGCCTCATGATATTGCAACGCCTGCTCAGCGTTTGGTAAATAATTACCTAATTTTGACCAGATTTCGCGAAGACCATGTAATTTATCAGGTGAGTATCAGACAAGCAGTTACTGATACCAATTTGTTATCTCGATAGCTGCAAATAGAGGTCGATGTTTAAGCTAATTGTTCCCAACTTCATAGAAAGGAAGAAGAACGTCCATAAGGCCGCGTATCGAGTCGCAATCGCTCAAACAAGCTTGCAGAACAAAGCTGATTAAAATCGAACCTCCGCCCTTCACAGGTTACTATGCTCTTTACCGTCGGCTCCTGGGATGTGGAGCGGCCACCAACCCTTCAGCCATTGGTTATACTGTCCGTACAGGGACGTTAACTCGGGAACTACTGCTGAAGAATATGGATTGCCATCTCTAGACCTCATCAGAATGGAGTCTGCGCGAGAGCAGCAGCGCATGCCATAGGAGAGTTCCGCAGTGTCAAACGACGTTTCCGCTGCAACGAACGAGCCTGGTAAACAAGCCTCAGTAGCTGTACTTAGAGCTGATCCGGACGCCATTGGTTCTAATTTATTCAATGTACCAGCTGCTATATCTCTGCTGAAGGTTCCCCAATCCTCTTGGGTGGTGCTTGGAGTGTTCCACGTTATATCGCTGTGTTGTAATTCGGTATAGCGCTGGAGGCTGGCTAGTTGTACTTTAAGGCGTTCGTTTTCGCTTCGGAGGTGCTCGTTCTCACTCTGGAGGCCGGCGTTCTCGGCGCGAAAGCCGTTTATATCGGCTTGGTGGCTTTGATCACGCTCTTCTAGCTCGATGAGTTTGGCGTGCCGTCACTGGCGCGATCTGCGTCTGAATTCAGTGGTTAGAGAGAACGGCGTTCACGCTGGCCAAAGCGATAATGCTTACGCTGAGTCACGGTTCCGTTGGGAGCGTCGTTGCTTCTTTTCATAGTCCTCTAGTTGCTTCTGAGCTTGCAATGTATCTATTATGGTGTAATCGACAGGTGAGGAATAGGTTTCCTGAGTTTGACAATTACTCCGCGTGTCAGGCATGATATACTTAACACGACAAAGGTATATTATAACGTTGTTGGTCGAATGTAGCTCTTAGTGAAATTTTGAGTTGAGAATTTGAGACTATGCTCGCACCTAGGGAGTTTCGACCGCTATATATATTATGCCGTCATACAATACATCCAGGGCTGCTCACTATCACTCGAGACCCTAGTACGTCGGATACTACCGCCGCGGTGACTTGTGACATACGCTCCGCCCCTGGCGCTTACCCATTGCCCAACAGAAGCTTGGATTTTTCAAAGTTCTGATTAATCAGGTCGTTCCTATAGAGCTGGGGATCCTGTATCTTTGGACCAGTGATATGTATGGTAAGTGCTCCAGCGCTGAGGGAAGCCTTGCGTGCAAGTGCCCGAGTCTGCGGGACTTGGCGCGGCGAGGAAGATAACGAACTGCTAATGGCGGATGCCAATCAATCGAACCCATCGCGGATATCTCATACATACTAGCGTCAGTACCTATTCCCGGATCGAGGACAAGGCAGCAGCGGAAACACATAAGAGGCACCGAACAAGGGGCGCAGGGATCCTAGTAGTAGCTATACTCCTGGTTTCATGCTGATTTGTGGAAAGAAAGATCGTCCCAATTTAGTAACCGGTTGGAGCTGGATGGCGCAGTCCCGCTCTTCCATAACACAAACTAGGGTCTGAAAAAGCAGCTGACAGGCTGGGATTTACACCTCCATACTTGGTCATGCAAGAGGTACTGGCCACGATTATGATGACAAAGGTCCTGTGAACAGCAGTGTCCGGTGGTGTGAACCAATATCAACGACCGGATGGGACTGGTTCGCTCAGAAATGACGCGAACCGCGCTTACTGAATCTTTAGTCTTCTGGCTCGGAGTCTCAAAGCCATACAAGGACTCTCCTGCTAAGGGGTGTGTTCGCCATCGGAGTACGCTTTACTCCGTGAAATCCACTACGGAAGACAGGGCGTACGTTCTGTCGTTCGGAATTCGCAACTGTTACTATATAGACCGGTAACTGTGCATTTCTGTATGGCCCTACTGCTCCCAGACTCCGGCATGCAGTCATACGAGATCGTGTTCATAGCACAGCCGGGAGTGAAACAGAGTATTAATGGTGGGTGCCAGCCGGTGGCATAGCCCTACGCAGAGTTGGACCATGATCCGCAGAGCGGAACTATCGGAACGCCGTGCGGTAGACCAGATACAATCCGTTTTACCCGATACTCAGTAATATTTTCCTAATATCGCTCGAATCTTCACCAGGAGTCGAAATGGGACTATTGCGAGATGATTTCCCAGTGGAGTCGCACGTGGATCTGTGGCGTTACACGACGATTGCAGGCTGAATCTAGTTGATGGTCAAAGATTGGAGCTCACACCGAAAAATCTGTACCGAAACAAACCAGGCAAGACCCATCGGAATTCTAATGTTTTCATGGCCACGAGGAAATGGCGGGCAGCTGCACATCGACGGAGGCAAATCTATTGCTTCTGTCTATGGAGGAAATAAGCTTTGGTGTAGCATGAGCTCATATAACAACAAAATCCTAAGACAGGTGGAGACCGTAGTTGGTGAAGCGCCAAGGACCGCCGAAAAGCGCGGATACCCTTAACTAGCAATCAGCCACCGAGGGGGGAAGAACCTCTCCCGGTGTCCTTTTTGCAGTACACTAGAGCCCCTACGGTGGTACGTGGTCGTATAGAGCATATATTCAGCTGGTGGAGAAAACCTGGATAAGGCGTTAACTTTTGATGCAAGGTCACCCAAGCAGGTGGGAGTGGTAGGTCAACAAACTCGACGGGCTGGCCCGGCTTGGTTACGTACCTCGAGCTTGCCTCCGTATTAGAATGATTAGCGTTATGGCAAGCGGAGGAGTCTAAACAGGCACGGTAACTATAGCTTCAACGGGTAATGAGAGCACCGTGGGTATGTCTAAAGAACCTTTGTGATATTTAAGTAGATTTCATCGATCTAAGTATTAAAGAAAAGAGTAATACTTAGATCGATGAAATCTACTTAAATATCACAAAGGTTCATTAGACATACCCACGGTGCTCTCATTACCCGTTGAAGCTATAGTTACCGTGCCTGTTTGAGGTCCTCCGCGAGGCGAAAGCGCTCTATGGCCGTATGTTTAGCTTGTAGCTTGCGCTGTCTTCATCCGTCATCAAAAGTAGCTGATGTTCTTCCTGGATGGTTTGTTAGTTAGGATTCGGCGGCAACTGTATCGTCTTGTCTAAGCTTTGTAAGATTATGTACGTTTTTATTCTATGTTGGGCTTCATCCCATGCGAGCACCTGGTGTAACCATCGACCAATGGAGGGGAAAAATTGAGGATAGCATGACCCAGTTGTCCTCCATTTCTTGCAATTCCGCATAAGTGTTATAGCGTAGCCGAAAGCACTTTCACCATATCAGTTCCTAGTGCCACTGGATTAAATATCAGTATTATGCATGACACATAATATGTATATCCCCATGGGAATGTGAGGCCCCCCCTCATAGACCCCTAAATCTTGAAGGAGATACGGCCTCACTAGCGAGATGCATCATCTGGACTGCACATCCGTCGTCTTTTAAGCAGGTTCACCGGGGCTTTGTTGATGACATTTCAAGGGCTCTGTGGACGGGGACAGACATTGCCATCAGATGTAGAACCAACAATCTGAGTCAGCCGCTAATTTATGACTGCAGGTGACGGGAAATACAAAGGTTTCTCCACACCGGAGCTTGCATGTATGGGGGACGCCGTGGGCCCCAGAGCGGGTGCGGATTGCAAAAGACTTTCGACACACGCGTCCGCCCATCAAAGCGCCGGACTCTCTACAACAGGGATTCGAGGGGCATGGAGACCGTAGAGTTACCGCAGGCATGCGAACTGCGCGAATACTGGATTGTCCAAGGTGGGCTTGGAGAGTAGACGGTAGTAGGGGGCGAGAGCCTAGGCGAGCCTTACCGCAAAATTCTTTATCCTTAGCGTGTGTTTTATCCTTAGGCCTCAGAATACTCTCAATCCTGGGGGCGAGTTTTGTCCTCGAGGCGAGTTGTACCCTTAGGGCGAGTCCTATCCTCACGGTGATTTGTACCCTTAGGGCGAGTCTTATCCTCAGGGCGAGTTGTACCCTCGGGGCGAAGTTGTACCCTTCGCGCAGGGGTTGCGAGAGCCCTGCGGGAAGACTCAGCCTTAAGGCTTGCGCAAGCCTTGCGGGAGGCAGTATTCCCCAGGGCTTTGACAACCCCCACAGAAATTGCGGAGGCCCCTGGGGCTTAATTTACCCGCACGGGCTGCCAAAGCCCTACGGGAGGCTTAAGCCCCAGGGGATGCGTAAGCGCTAGGGCTTAACGTTCCCGCAAGGGATTGCAAAAGTCCTGGGGCTTAACTTTCCCGCAGGGCTTTCATAGAGCCCGTGGGAACACTAGGCCATAGGGCTTTTCGGCTCCTTACGAGAGCCCTTGGCCCTAGGGCTTTTGCAACCCCTTGGGAAACTTATTCCCCAGACTTTCGCTAACCCCTGCGCCAAGATTACAAGCAAATCATCTGTCTCCTAGCTGGCAGGATTTGGACGGAGGACTTATCCTAGCACAGGAATAGGGTTATAAGGAGAGACACAATCTTATTGACTTCGACTACTATAGCTTATACCGGAAACAAAGGAATCTTATTTACAGGCATGCTTACGTCACTTAAGCGTATATATAGTTATATAGTAGGGATAACACCCTAGGTTAGGAATAACCAATATATAATAGAAATACAGCTTGTTATAATCTTTATAGGTTAATTAACACTCCGGCAAGATAGAATCCACGACAAGAAATACTAGTCTAGTGATAAAATTCAGCAAAAAGACTTGCGATACCTAGATAAATTACACGAAAACAGCTATATATAAAAGGTATTAGCTGTACTGACGGTCGGTGAACGTCCAGCAACTTAGCTTCTCGCTTAATATTGAAGCAACTCTGCGAACGCCATGTCAAGCCGCTGGACCAGCTCAGCGATTATAGCATTTGGTATATTATAAATATTCTTCTAAGTGGGATACCGGTCGATAACTATCCGACCCTCAGTGCCTTCCACCCCGACTATCACATGCCAGAAGGATCGTGTATACTCAAATTCTTTAATGCTTATAGTGACTGGCTTCTATTCAACTTGGACTTCGCAAACACCATCTCGGAACCTCATTCCCTCTAGGTTGTCGACTTGCCAGTCCCAACCGCAGGAATGAGCTTCAACTTTATGTTCTGGATAACAAAACGTTAGCCTTACTTCTGTACACAACCTGTACAATAATCTTAGCACACGCTCTAGGGCATCCTACTACGAGGTCTTTCATCCTTATAGCACGAATATAAAACTTCCTCTCCAATTATTCCCTAGTTATAGCCACATGTGCAGTAATCAGACAGATATATAGATGCCGTTCGCGATAAGTATAGAACAATTAGACTAGAAGGCACCGCCGAGGCCGAGGTCCACTGGTTAGTAGCCAACTGAGAGGTGGAATTCTGGGACTCTGCTAGAGAGGGATGACAGCGAGCAATCTCAGGGCTAAGATTAACTCTAGCTTCCATTTCGAGGCTGCTAAGACCATGTTACTTGTCAACGACTCTATAAGGTGACTCCTAGAGGATGTAGGGGATTATATTCTTCTCCGACGTTATAAGCTGGTATAGTAGTAAAGATTAAAGAACTGTAGATTGTTGTATAAGATGAGAAGATTTGGGGTAGATGGCTCTACTTATATATATTGTCTGCCGCTATAGTCACTATAAAAACTACTATACTGACGTGCCGTTGGACTAAGAGTGATGCATTGAGGAAGGAGAATCATCAATCACCTCATCTAATAGATTCTACACCGACCACGGTGGTGCTGCGTGTCAAGCTCGTCCAGATACTATAAATAACTCCAGCGCCGTGCTACCTTGCATGACACCTATATCTGCTTGGAAACGCTCCCCGAAATATAGGGTGTCGCCCTACCCGCACATGCTGCGTAATCTATAGGCGCCATAAATAGCTCTTTTATCACTGGTTTTCTTCGCCTTCCTTTGAAGTCTTACACGCCGTCCTATCGATGTAACGGCTTGGCATCGCCGTGTTCCACGATTGATCTTCACGCCTTAGTGCAAGGATCAGGAATAGCTCCTCGCAAGGGCTGCTATGTCTTGCCGAAACGTTCAGGCTTCCTCGTCGTATCATCACGCGCTTCGAGAACACCGGCTACGCATTTCGGAGCCTCTGAAAGCTGACGGTGTTGCAAAGCCTAGGGCATATCCAAATTCTTTCTGTATTTCAAGCGTCTTAAGATGCTTCACGCATGAACATGGATGTTTTACTCTGTAAATGGAACGAAGTTTTGAGCATTCTTGTCCTATCGATGCCATGATTCTAGGAAATTTCCACGGTAGCGCCTCGCTTTACCTCAGCCGTGAGGGCTATAGCGTCGGCCAGATCGTTATTTATAGTGACCGAGAAACTTAGAGGGACTTATTAAGAAAGTCATCTCCCCTCCACATCTCTTTACACCAATACTAACCTAACACGTCATTTTACCTACCTCCTAACGCTCGCTGAAATGGGTGTGCCTCGCATCCGCTAGAAAACCTAAAAGTCTGCTCGACGTCGTGCTCGCAGAAATCTTTCAGGTATTATTGATAAAGGGCCTAGAATTGATGAGATTCTGGAGGCTAAGCAAACATCAGCGGCAGATCCTAAGGGTGATAGCATTCTGATATCTACGACGAAGACGCCCACATACCTCGGTTTACTGGATTCAGGTATGCTTACGCGTAGTTGAAAGAAGTCACCTCTTGCTCTAGGATGTTAAGGTGATATTTATTATATTTTGATAGCGGTCTCGGTAAAGAGCACGGTTCAGGCAGGCAAACTGAACGAAAGAGAAACCAGCGCCACTACAACCATTCTTTCGGTCCTCCAAGCGATAGAAATACTATTGAGGACCGGGATGAGCGTGCATTTGACAACGGCACTCGAGGTAAATCCATACGGCTTCTATTAGTTGAGGTATATGCTGTATCTGACCTCTTTTAGACAACCCGATAACAGTTGACCACGTCTCAGACTCTAAAGATAATCTACCTCCGGTAGAAGAAGTCATGCGCCGTATAAGCGGAAGTCGATCTAGCCTCAATACCTAACGGGACGGCTCGCAAACCAATAAACAGGCTAAAAGTCTTGACTATATTGTAGACATTCAAGCGCACTACTCCGCCGGACAGATTTCCTCAGAAGCTATTACAAAAGTAGATAGTGTGGCACTCCACGAAGAACTCTGTAACGCAGACGCCAGTTCTGGAGCTCCAATATTATCAGCACATGCAAGGCCTAAGCGTTCCAAGACTTGCGCTTTTCTTCAGCTTGATAGTCCGTGGTCGAGTACCTCACTGGGCCAGCCACTCGCGGTGAAGCGATAAAAGCTATCTTTTCCTTCGCATGAACAGGCTGGCTTAATGCCTCATTGCGAAACCGATTTCGATATCAACAATGCAGAAAGCCAGGTTCCTGAAAATGATAACGGCAACGAGGAAAACCAACACACCACACAAACTAACAATAATAAAGGTGTTCTCTATGAGAAGAGTGACGAAGAGATCAGCGATGACCACTGCGAAGGTATTTGTAAGAAAAGCAATGGCTAAACAGATGCGGTGGAGTCCACCTTTCGCCAGGAATTTTCTCCTCACCCGGTATCAAGTAGTTGACCTAACAATTCACCTCCGCATGAGGATGATGCTGCTGGTACAGAGGATGGTAAAAATAAGCGTACTCAGGGATTACACAACGATATATCTTCTCAACTTCAATTCAAAATTGATCAACAAAAGGTGGTTATAGCAAAGTTGCGGGACATCCTACTGGAAGTCACTATACAGCGTAAACCTACGTTATAATATTTACTTAACAACGTCAATGCTTCACGACTTATCCACCCTCGCTCACTACAGGGTGAAATAATTGAGCTATCTAAACTCCTATAGCCGGCGTCCGGTTTAAGAGCCGGCGTTGACGCAACTTTGCCTGAATTTCCGGAGGCTGCTGATGATTGTTTGAGCAGTATCTGCGTCTCGTACGAGCCAATGGCACTTAAAGAGGGTGCACTTGCTATAAAGTATCAGGAACCACATTCTTTATAGGGCTTTAACAACTTGATTAACCTAGAAGGACGCGGTACGGCTGACAACTAGTTAGTTACAATAATGTGCGAGTATATTCTAGGAGTCGGTGTTTTCAACCCGATTTACACTGGCTATAGTTCGCTAGAACCTGCGTGAAATGCACCGGGAGCACCTATGAGAATGGCTACCTCGCTCACTGCTTGCTGCGCATCCATTAGCCCCGCCACACACTAGCTCCGTACTAACAAAAGCTGATGCTCCACGACAGCGGCACGCCGGGTCACGCTGATCCCTCCTAGCGCCGAAGGACGTGGTTGTAGCGACATCTCTATCCAGACATATTGACAGCCTTTGAATCTATAAATATACTATTATCGCTACTATTAGGATGTGCTGTAACTAGTATAATCCCTTGGTCGTCGGATAAACCGGTCCAACTCTGATTCCCACCTTGGCAATAGCCCCCCAACGAGGTCGACCTTGCTCTCTAACAATCGTAGATGGCGGCGTAAGACCTGGGGATGGTGGTCCTCATTAAATGCTGCGCAGTTAGAGATCCAGATTAGCTAAGGAGCTCGAGATGGAGCTCCAAGAATTAGAAGCCCAAGGAACGCGTGTCTAAGAGATAGTGAGAAATAATAGGCTCACCGGGAATGCAGAGGAAGCCGACAGGCTCGAGGCACAGCTTCTAACTCTAGAGGTACAAGGCACACTTGTGCGAGAGATGACAAAGAGTTACAGTTAGTGGTTACACGTAAGGAATAGGAAAGGTATAAGCTTGTCTTGCTCTAAGACGTACCAAGTAGTGGTCGTTGTACCTCTAACTAGCTGAAACTCAAACAGGTATCGTGCTTAGGCGTAAGCATTCCCGCTCCCTGCTACTAAAGTGCACCAGACTTGAGGGATAGACGACGACTACACAGGACAGTTATCAAGAGACGGTGTCGGACGCGGAACTTGACGGTCCGAAGATAGCTACAGGCCTTTCACCGGAGCGTTATAAAATGTCAACCTTTATAGCGGACACTCTAAAACCCTCCAACGC
Source organism: Lichenothelia convexa (assembly GCA_021030975.1). Taxonomy (NCBI): domain Eukaryota; kingdom Fungi; phylum Ascomycota; class Dothideomycetes; order Lichenotheliales; family Lichenotheliaceae; genus Lichenothelia; species Lichenothelia convexa. The sequence goes on along the minus strand of JAGFMK010000205.1, from coordinate 35,811 downwards.
TGAGAGCCTTCTTAAATCCCGAAAAAACTGCGTGGACCTGTTGGCAGCACTCTGCAAGACCGAGGCCCACGCCGTCAGCAGAGACGCCCAATAAGGGTTGGAAGACGGGGTGTGGTTCAGGAGAATCCTGAGGATCCGCCGGAGTACCCAATGACAAGACGCTATTTCCGTTTTAAGATCATACTCACTATCAGGATAGCGAAGGAAGCTGTCGAAGATGGTTTAAATTTGCTTGGAAACATGTTAGGAAACATGTCTCTAGTTGCTAGCGTTGGCAGAACCTTTAGAAATTTTCTCTCGGTGACTCATTATATCAATGCTACAGACTTCTTTTCAAGCGGGACACACTAAGTAGAAATATACTTATAGTTACCCACTCTAGCGTAAACTGGTAGATTTGTCCCCGTAGATTTGTCCCAAGCCGGAAGTCTCGTAGCACAGAGCTAATTGTTTGTGGACGGCGTACCTAGCAAAAGCTAATGCGTAAATCGAAACGCACTCTGTGCGTTCATCTTTACGCAGATCTAATACTACAGGCGCGCGCTTGTATTAATAGCGCTCTATAGTTAAGCGTAGGAAGCCCACCCTGTATTCATTAATCTATAATTAGTTTCTAGGACCCCCTTCTTAGGTATCGACTCTGACTTCTCTCAGATGTGGCCGAGCGACTAATCGCAGAAGCTGGTAGCCGCCAACTAGGTCTTAGAGGTATAGTTTACAGTATTCTGAGCGGTAGTATATTTTTAGCCTTGATTTTGCACCGAGCAATGTCGATATTTAAAGATAGTAGCCACCATTTAGTCCTGTAGTGGACAAGATTAAGGTACCCTGAAAGTTGAAGTTCGTTAATAATAAAACCGGATACTACGAGCTGTGCCACAGCAAAGTATTAGGAGCTCTAGGTTAAGACTTTTAGCTACCAGAGAATTTATCCTTATCAAGGAAAGAATTATGTCCACCAACAAACCTAAGAAACGACATCACGTACGGTGGCCAGATGAGAAATGTCAAAGACGTAGGAAAAGCTTGTTTCGAAAAGCTCATCAATTGAAAGCCTTATACAACGCCGAGACCTATGTCGTAATAAACTACCGTGGCCGGTTCTTTACTTATTCGTCTAGTCCCTCCGCCTTCTGGCCACCGCCTCCCAGCACGATTGTAGGTTCCAGCTTGATGGTTACAAAGTTTCGACGCTTATCCCTTCTCGTAGAAGTAGACTTATCTATTATCAGAGATAAACACGCCAGCTGATTTTGACGATAAGAACTCGCAAGTAGAGGATGTGAAAGCCGGTTCATTCGGGAGGGAAGGCCAGGCCGAAAACTGTGCCACGGAATCCTCGGACAAGAGCGCAGAAGCGCAAAGTGCGCCTTTTAATCCCGCTGACCGATGCTTCAGAGCCGAGACAACTCTAGCTAATGCGTCTGATAAAGATTAGAGAGCAGGACGACGCAGGCTATTTCGCACATTTTATAAAGTTAAATGTATAGATCACAACTAAATCTAGCGTTAAATCGTTGTACTCCTTAGGGAAATTGCTTATATAACCTTCGTTATTGAACTCTAACTCTACGAGAGCTATCGATGCATTAAGCGGAGTCCTAGGCAACCTTATAGAGTGACATGACATCTAGAGTAATATTTTTGTTCTTCTCCTAAAATACCAAACTTAATCTTCTAAGAAACCCAGGTCAATCGTTGCCATTCAACTAAGCACTTAATAATGCTCTTTCATAGGTCGCTATCCAATTACTATATAACTACCAGCCTGTTACCCCCGTAGAACCGCTCTATAGGTTGGCGTGAAACTCACAATGGCCACCAAGTAGTAGTGTTCATATTAAAGTTATTTCACCGCTCTCCGCTACAAGAAATAGTTGAAGCTGTCCTATAGCTCCAGCTTAACTTCTGTGTGAACAGGTTTATTGCGAGGTTTTCCAAAGCGTCGTCCATATTATAACGGAGCATCCGTCCGATATAATTGAACAGTGGTTCATGTGCCTTCTATTTACCGGCCAGAGGCATCTTAACATGGATATATTTGTGAACCCGGCATTACGCAGCAACTTCTGGTGGTTCTTTAGCTTATCTATTACCTATTTCCTCAAGCGTGAAGACCGCAATAAAAGTTCTAGAAATCTTAACAGGCAGGTGTCCCGCCTTAAAAACTCAATGATATCTTTCTGAGCAGTGTCAACGATAAAGATCTCTGTTCTGAGGATTGGCGCCCTCACATTGTGCACCTAATGTAACTATTAGCCCCGTTATTTTGCGATCTCTGCCTAGCCTGGGACTCTATGTTATTACTTGGCAGCATATGATGGCTCGCTATATGACCACCCTGCTCCCGTAAAAACTTCTCATAGGGCTGAAACAAATCCAACGACTAAATCCTTGGAAATTTGGGAGGGCGAGTTGCAGATTCAGGATCTCTCCAAGGCCGCTTCCTACTTCGCTCGTTCGTTGTATCTCTTCGAGTTACAGATTTAGGATCTCTGCTAGGCCGCTTCCTACTTCGTTCGTTTATTGTATCTCTTCAGTTAAGTGGTGTGGTAACACACTCTTCGCTAGAGCAATAGTACACTTCAGGAGTACGAGCGTAAAGCGAGGTTAGAGCTTCTACTGCTACAAATTGTCGTTGCCGCATTTTATCGATAAGCATTTCTCCCCTCAACCATATATATATTGTGTCTCGTTTAGGTATAAGCTTGCAAATTGCTGAGAAATTTTTCGCATGCAGTTGCTCGTCGTATTTTTGCTTCGTATAATCACGACTTGGAGCAGTTGCGATAACCTTTTTCGTTAGCCGACAGAAGCGGGGAATTGCGGCTGTTGCGGATGACGGCCTGGAAAGCTCGTCCGAGCCGGTCAATCACACGTCATCCAATCCAGATAAGCCTTTAATTAGTAGCTCCCTATAATTCCATTCTTGGAGTGACAGGCACCAATCTGCCTCCTATGGCCCTTTATTTTATATTAGCGCTTTGAACCGTGAATGCCAGTGGACATCTATATATATAAAAACCTTCTTTTCTCTTTAAGTCTCTAATCACCTGTAATAACTATACGTGCCCTAAGTTGGCGTTATAACTAACTTTATCTGTTAACTTCTAAAGGTTATAAAGTGTTACAGGCTGGTGTTTCCTTTTACTCCTAGGAATGCCTCTTATAATAGGTCGGTGTAGAATACTCTGCTTTAGTCTCACCTTACAAGCTACTGACCCTATACTAGCGCCTAGTTTAAAGAGATCTTTAACACTAGTAATATCTATAAACGCCTTATTGTGTAGTGCTAATACGATAAAAAATGAGATTGTGTTAAGCGTGGGATCTTCTAAAGGAAAAAATGGGATATATACACTTTATAACGTCAGTTGGTATATATAGACTAGTATATAACTTACAAGGCCAGTGGCTCTATCTAAGCACACATCAATCTCTAACAAATAATAAGACTAAACTTTCCTTTAGATAAGATAAATAGGCGTGTATCCTAGTATAAAATATATTAGTGCTTGGTATATACCTAAACTACTTACTTACACTGTACGTTAGCAATCCTAGGCGGTTGACTATCTCCGACTTGATAGATTTATTAAACTTGTTTGAAGTTTGCCTAAATCGCCATGAAGCTTATAGTGAGTATACTGAACGATAGCTGAACGCGGAGACGCTTGGTGGCGAAATTGTGACGGCCGGTCCAAATTGTGCATATTAAGTTGCTAATATCATTCAGAGCTATTGACTCGGTCTTTTCGTGTTGAGCGTCTTTTAGATCGAAAGTTAGCGAACCGTTTAGAACCTAAAGACTATTAGTATATATTACCAGGTTGAGAACGCAGGGAAGATGGTGATACCTTTAAAGTAGTCCGAATAAAAGGAGGCTGCAAGTATGGCTTAGTGGACTCAAATAGCTTAATAGCCCTTTAAAGGCCAAATAAGGCAAGCAATCAAAGTATTAGCTCAGACCGCTTGGTACTAGGGCCTTCCACCACTGAGCCTAAAAATCCTTTAATGCGTTGAACTACCGGTAGATTAAGCTGCAAGACGGTGCGCGTTATCTTGGCTACCTTATCGGATTGGTCAGAGCTATACTCAGAGTGTCAGCACTTTAAATATATTTCACTATATAGAGGATATTACTATTGCCAAAGAGACAGTAGGTCCTTAAGTTATTTAATTATATAAATATCTAACTGAGGCAATAAACACCTTGGCAGACCTCTAAACAATCTAAGGCATGTCCATTGTCCTCCAACGGAATGCTTTCTTCTCTACTTTGTAGGCATAGTTCCTACTGCTTGCGGTCTTCCTAATTGATAGGAGCATGCTAGAACCTAGTTTAGACAAAAAGCGAAAGAATCAGGGCCTAAGAGAGGTTAAGTATATTACTAAAGGAATAAAGGGTGCTGAAAAAGAGAATCTGTGAACAACTAATGTGTAAGATACCGCGGATCCTTATTTAGAAGGTTTATATTAATCCTAATCGGATTAGCATGTGCAATAATAAGGAGACGTTCAAAAACCTGCATAGGCATAATAGTTTAGAAAAGACTACCGACTAACAAAAACTTCGTATTAAACACTCAACTTCCACCTATTTCAATCTGATAGTGGCGGATTTACTAATAATAAACATTAATATCGAGATAGGAAGTATAAAACTCCACTATCTCTAGTATAGAGTAATCCTACACCCAGTATAAAGTGTAGAAGCTAAGTACTTCCTCAGGAATTTCAACTATAATACTATAGAGACGACTAGGCTTCAACTCTAGATCCGTGGAGGGGCCATAGATTTGCACCCTTTCCTCAATAATAGGGTTCCTCTCGCTCTATTAATAATATCTCCCGTCATTAAATAATGACCCCTTTAAGAGCATACCATTTTTAGAGAGCGCTAGACTTGCCTATACTAGATGAACTGCATCAAATTATTAGGTAATCTAACCTTCTACTATACCGTAGACAAAAACGATCCCGGGCCTGCCCTGCTTCGATATAGGGTTATCGGATGGCATAGTGATATGACCATTCTCTATATATTCTAGAAGCACACTATGCCCTTTTTATAGCTTGAGAACGTTCTTGAAATCAGGTATCAGTTGTCTATGACTATAGAGAGGTAAGTTAGTGGTAGTTCCTACCAGCGTATATGTCATAAGCTCGTCCCCAATCTGGCGAAATTCCAGGGATAACCGTTTTACTGAAAGTTCTCAGCGCTTATTACATCTTATATTCAATATTATACCCTTACTATTTCCTTAAATATATCCTACCTAACCTGTGCGTGTGCCATCGACGGTAATTTCAGAAATACGTTCAACCTAAGAGTGGTAGCGGACGGGATTAAGAAGCACTAGAAGCAACACACTCACTAGAAGAAGCATTTTAAGTAATATAGTATAACTTCCCGAATAGGAAAGCGGATTTTCACAGTCTTACACTTACCCTAATAGCGATATTATAATTCTTAAATAGAAAAAGGGGGTTGCCAGTTTCTAAATTTAGGAACTCTTGGATCTTATAATAGCAACCCTGGTAATTTATAATTCGACTACTACTGATATCACTTTGCTGTTTTAGTCGATCTCGTTTCTATATAAGTGTGTAAAGCAGGTGTAGTGCGATAGATCAGCTTCCCTGCTACAGATAGAAGCGCTAAGTTATAGCGCTAGGGCGCGATACTACAGTCCGCTTAGACAATATACCTACAGCTAGAGTAGGCAATATATATCTATAACTTAAGAAGCGTCTCTAACCTTAATCCCGGATAAAGGATTATAGCAAGACGTTACCAAGAGACCCAATACTGAATTCAATCAGGCCGAGGTTATTTTTATCTGCTCAGGGTTATAGACTTAGCAAAATCTTCGACTTACAAGCACGACTCCCCTTACACTTAATAGTAAAACATAACCTTGCTACTCTAATAGTATCAGAAATGGTAAGGGTTTCCCCCTAGTTATAAAATAAACCTTAAAATAATAGAGTAAACTAAAGAGGGACTGTAGTATAAGTAAATTATTGCGCAACATCCTAAATAGGAAGAATCAGCTCTGAATAGATAGCCCCTATACAGCAGCCTTTTCTATATACCACCTTCTGCTCTAAGGTTTCTTCCTACCTATAGGATCAATTTAAAGTGCTTTATTACACCACTATAGATTCCCGATCTCATTTTCCTGATCTTAAATATACGTCCTAAGGGCACTTAATTTATAGTTCTATTCATCTATTAACCGTTATAAAGATATTATAGTTGCCCTATACTGCTCGTTCTCTATAATAACCTTAATCAGGCTGAGGTTACTATATACACTATCCTAACCCGCATTTACCTGTAAAAGTTGGTTAAAAGCATCGTTTATACGTCGCATAGTCGACCTATAGGTTTTAGCAAATTGCCTTATATCCCTACTTGCCGCTCTCTCAGCACTTAGTACTTGATTTAGGAGGTGGCCTTCCTAATAGGCTATATATAGGTCTTTATATATAGACACTCTGCCCTCTTCTGACTCCTTATATAACTTAGTCATTTACTACAGCTGTGTCTTAGCCTCCTTTAAATAAATCCGGTTATTTTAAGTATCGTGGTATACCTGCTGTGTAGTATACGTAAGCTAGGCGAGATAAGCCTGTAACTTAAAGATGCGCTCCTGCGACTCTTATTAATGGACGAAGAATTCCCTCATAATACTAATATCGGTCTATATAATACATCAATGGTTTGGCGTATAAACTCAGGCTACTAGTATAAGATATACTTTAGAGTCAACTGTGCCACGTCCTAAGTGTTCCGCCGCTTCAGCCAAACTAGTTACAATTAGTTCATATATTATGGTCTAATAGGCAAGATCTTTTCGTTAGAAACTGAGAACGCTTGATTCCTTGGGAATCACTATAATATTTATCTAGTTGATATAAACCTAGAAGACTTGAGTAGCGCTTGAACGGCGCTTAGGAGGTCAGCACGACCCTTACAATACTACTAAAACAAGGATATTAACTAAGAACACCCCTAGATGGCTCAGGGGGGTAAATTAGCACTAGTAAAACACCGCCAGCTAGCGGTAATTCAATGATGCTATTCACACTGCTTATGTTTAGGGTTATAAGTTAGTCGATTTATACACCGCCGTAGAAGGTGAACCACGAAACTTGGCATACTCTAAACACTTAATAGACACCGCACCTAGTTATTGTGAGACTCTTACATGGTTCCTATTCGATATATATTTAGACCTAAGGAAATGATTTCAGATGGAAATAATGCAGGTGTAGGAAACAGATCAGAACCTGACGCACTTATTATCCTACTAGCAACCTTAAAAGCTGTGATATATACATCTTCTCTTTGTATTTAATTCCCTTCTAACGTGTCAGGTTCTAATTCCTACTAATCCGTGTGCAGACTCCGGCACGATTTCCCATGGAGCCTAAGGCCGTCTAGCTAGGAAGCATTAATTAGCCTAGTGCCTATACGCTTTTAAGAATACTTACTAGCTGTGCCGATCCAGTTTAGTCACAGTCGAAGTCTTCTATTATAGCGCCTAGTGAAGTATAATCTATTCCGAGGCTTACAGCGCTATTATTATAGTAGTATAGGCTCCTATAACTGTTAGTGTTTGTATCGCATGCTAAGGATACGGCCTTCTACTTATTCAACGTAGTTTAATATAGTTTCTACTCGGATTGTCTTTTGAGGGCATAACTGTCTAGTGGGATCGAGGTGCAAAACTCGTTTGTTGATGCCTCTAAAAGTAGGATCGGTATCCACGGCTCGACTGGTGTATTATTTAAGGCATCCCGAATTCGTTTCCAATGTTGCTTGATCGACTCTAGGCCTTATAAACGATATAGTCGGATATTAATGTTGAAGATAAGAAGCTTTTCGGCCTATGAAGTGTGAGGGTATTGCTTCACTATATTTATGAGGAGTGCGTTCTCGCTTTTCAACCATTGCCTCTTCCTTATAGATATTATTGTATATTAATGAGAGACAGTGAACAACTAATAGTGAAAGCATTTAAGACGAGCTGCTATATACTAAATTCTATAAGCGAGCGGTAAAAGGTAGTATATCTATTAGCGGCTGTGCTAGTGTGAGCAAGGGTAACCCTAAGTAAGGTTCAGGATCACCCGCTTAGCTTGGGGTGGCTTTCCGCGCGGCCTGTAATTGGCTTTATACGGCGGAAATAAGACTTATTAAGTAGAGGAACTATAACTTCTATAACGGCTGTGCCGCAGAATGTTGTATCTGCGTGACCTAGAGATACAGGTAAAAAGAAACCACTAACTAAATAAGCTCGAAAACGGTCCTCCTAAGCGCCGAGGGCTGCTATTTCTTATTCTTAGAAATAGATCATCATGACTCGGACGGCGAGAGTTGGCGCTTATGCTTTTTATATAATAAGTTTTCCAACTTCAGCCGTGGGAAAATTTAATAATAGATTTAACTTAAACCGAGGAGTCATACGACTGGCAAGATGCCTTTAATATCCCCGCCGACCAGACGGATCTTTTTTACGACCAAACTTGGCTGGACTATAACAACTACAAGTCAGGATTTGCCTACCTAGGCCAAGATATTCAAATCTTTAATCCCGTTAACGCAGTGTGTGCGGGTTCAGCGGTCAACCCGGACGAGCCACTGGAAGGAAATCCTTCGGCGTTAAGCATCTAGATAGGGCAGGGATTGCTAAACGAAGAGGTACCAACGAGTAATTAGCTGTGCCCTATTAGCTACAAAGGGGCATAGTTGGGACTAAACTGTACCTAGAAGGTTTCGGGCGAATTAGGTAGCGTATAAGGTACCTTGGACCAGGCGGGACTCCTTTTGAATTTGTTCTAAGAGATAGAGCGCATAACGGCAGAGATTATTTGACTCAAATCAGACCTCTATCAAGTACAGAATGAGTAAGGTCATTATAGATTCTTTATAATATTGCAGCTAACAATTATTGGAAGCCTTGCCAGCACATCCTAGTCACTAGAAAATAATAAAAGCTATAGACGGGAACTTTTAGAGTGGTCTAGAGACGTCGTAGATGCGCTTAGAGACCTATATCTGAAGGCTAATAGCTATTCACCGTTATAAAAGCAGTTTAAGCTCCTAAGGTTTCCGGTTGAGGCGGTCAAGCGCGAGCCTTGTATAGCAAATCAGTTTAGCAGTGATGGAAGCGAGTAAACTCCACGCCCTAATATATATATTATATGTATTTTACTAGAAGATACTCCTATCTAGTGTACTATAAATGAGCGCTTAGATATAGGAAAACTGTCTTTAGACCGTTATATTGTCTAGTAGTATGCGTAGTTGAGTCTGTAATATATTAAAAGTTAGTAGTAAATAACGTTACCTGCTGCGTGAGGGAGAGTTGGCGACCTAGGATTTTCAACGCAGCAAGTGACACTAAGTGCCAATCCTAACCGCCCTAGACAAACGCTAAAGCGGGGGCTTGCTGGGAAGCGACTATAAGATCTAATAATAGCTAGTATTAATACCCTATAAACTATGCCTGAGCTTCTCTCAGCTAGAGGAATACCTTTAATAACCTATCCGCGAGCGCGCTAATTAAGATAAGCTCATTCTCTAATATAGCGTATAGAGTAGAAGGCGGGCGTGTGTAAAATAAACAGAGGATCCCAGTTTGTATTCTTAGACTGCTGGTATTGCCTCTGCACAGAGCATGTCGATTTACTATTTAGCAAGTTTAGATCCGTCATACCGCTGGCAAAGGAACGATGCCGACCTACTTCTAGTCTCCACACGAGGAAGCCTGCTTACTCTTCTACACATCTAGAGGCTTCCTTAGCGCTTATATCGAGATACTAAGTTATATATATGGCGTGCACTGGACGTGGGGGTATATCAAGCGCAAGGTAGCAGAACTGATTATAGAGTATAACCTTTACTGCTTCCGAAACTATATATGGCGTCTAGAAGCTGTTAATCGCTAGATTGGGAGCTTGTAAAAGGGGCTTCTCACGGAAACCCCTATAATCCTAGCTGAGATAGTGCGTATTATTAAAAGGGTAACCTATTTATCCTAGCACTGTATTATATACGCTGAGAGTTCGCAGTTTCCGGAATTGTGGCCTGCTCTTAAAGCCTTTCAAGGATCTCTAAAGTATAAGCGGCTAAAGGCCGTAGAAGAGGAGGGTTCCTAGTAGCACCAGGGCGCTTTAGATCCTTCTAAGCATGTAATAGCCTCACTTGACATCTTAGTCGGCCTTTATATTAGCTATTAGGGAGGTGTTAGCGCTTATAAGTATTGTAGGACAGGTGCTCTATAAAAAAGAACAAAGGGATCTCGAGGCGTAGTTGACATAGGTCAAGGTGGCCCGTCAAAGCGCGCAGTATTAATAAACCTAGTTTCCAATGTACAGCTATTAGTCCTTCCTACTAAGTATTTAAGTAGCTACTTCCCTAAGTGTCGTCGATAGAAAATCTTTCACGAAATTAAATCTTCTGTTACTTTCTCAAGACTCTAGTATAAATAAGTAATGGGGTTATCTATAGGTATATCGATCGTTACCCCCCTGTATAGTCCAGTTTATATTATAGTATCTCCTGTTTCCCTCGCCAAGGACCGAGATAGTACGCCGGAACTGGTAGTAGATGGCTTAGCCGCTGAAGATAAGTAGCCGAGACACCCGCTCAAGATTATACCTTTAAACGGTATCGTGTTAAGCGACGAAGACCGCGACAGCCCGAAAGATGCCCCAAAGTATACAGCGCTGAAAGGGAAGAAGCCCGCCCTAGTTATTAAGACCGGTGAGAGTGCTAAAGAAGGTAAAAATATCAGAGTAGAGTCAATTTGAATGCAGCTAATAGTCTAGTAGAGCACTAGAGCCCAACATATATATTTAGCTCCACTAACACCTGTCAAGCACTATACCTAAAAACCCCATTTCCACTACCAAGCCAACGCAAAGTTGGCATGCCTCCGCTAGCAATAGCCGCTGCCGGGCCGAGCTCTTAGACCTCAGTAATACGTCGTTTTAACTAAACGCTCTATATAGTATTCAGGCTTAAGGAGGAAGTTAGAGGTCTCCAGAATCACGTAGATTTTAGGTTTAATAGCTCGCTGGCGCAGACTACAGAAAGCTATAGCCTCTTAGCGCTAGGCGCCTAGACGAACTATATGAACCCTAGCCTGACGGTGAACCGTCCCTTCTTAAGAACTCCAGTCTATATAGGCCAGCAGGCGACGTTAGCAACGGGGATGGCTTTATTTTCAAGTGAAGGGGCTCGTGCCACGCCGTACGGTGGAGTTCCCCCTCCGCCCTATCTAGGGGAAATGTAGTACTGGTGGCACTAGAGGCGCGTTCATGCAAAAGCGCTCGGTAGCTGAAATCTCAGATTAATAGTCATCTATAAGCTTGGCTAGATTGATCTCGGAATATATATTAATCTAGTTGTGTAGGCTTATATTATATAAGTGTATAGTACTATATATATTCATCGTATCACCCTATTTCTAATTGCTTACCATTATACCGACTTTCTGCTAAGTAGTTTTATTTATATAAACGTCTAGTGATGTAGCAATTTAATCAACCGCTGGTCTAACTACGGTACCTATATCACAGTATTTTATTGATACTAAATACTTATAAAGCTAGTTTATAACCAACTACTTTACCTAGCTAAGTCGATTGATGTAACGATGTCCCGGTCTAATAGTAAGTATATAAGGCTAGCTGAGTTGAGCGGACCAATGGATGGATTCTATAGCATATTCACTTGCCTTAGGACTATTTAATACGGTATATATCGGTGTTTTTAGCAAATTAGGCGGGTTTAAGTGGGCTTAGAGGTGCGCACACTCCTCTCTAGTTAGCTTGCGAATGAGCTCTATATCCGTTAAGCGTCCTATTTCCCTCTTAATACTATTACCACGAGAGCCGCCTAGCGACTTCGAGGCATTTTGGTGCTATGACGGAATAAGAAAGTTGCCATCTTAGTTATTTCTATAAGGAAAACGACTTACTTCTAGGTCATTGCTGATATGTTCTTGCAAAGCCGACCTATACTAATAATATCTACCATTACGTATAATGACCAGATATATATCTACTTCGTTATACTTCACTTTCAGCGCCCTTGCCTTAGTGAATAGAGTTTTTGTACGTTTATAGAACCCTTCCTTAGCGATTCTAGCGGCGCTTTTCGGACTTATCTTGATACAGCTTCTAAGATTAAGAGGGTACTTAGAGAGAATAGCTTATATACCTCACGACTCTAGGAGCTCTTAGTATCAATTCGTGGCCGGGTCGAATCACGATAGCCCACTAAGCGTAGGCATAAGAGCCTGGGCGTCAAACCACCTTAAATAGTAACCGGAACCCCCAACGTATTTTTAGAACCTCACTTTCGGCTTAAATAACCACGAGCCGGCCTATTGATGAAGGCATGGAGCAGACACAAATATACGCCTTAGCCTACACGAGCGTCATTATCTTAATTTTACTATATAGCCTTGTACTCACCTTCTTCAAGTACTATTAGGATTGTATTAAGCCTTGGCTCTTAAGACCTATAGTTTATCCGTTTATTGTGCGAAGATTTTACTTCATCGGTCCCATCAGTTAAGGACATCTTATTTTACAGATCCTTTATTAGATAGGGACTGGCGCCCTTAATGCCCTAGTATACCATGATATCTCCATGTTATCCACACATGCTACCCAACTGTCCTTAATCAATCTCATTCCACTCTACTTCTCTAGTCATTTGAGCCACGCTACTAGCTACTTTGGCCTCTCTCTTCAGACATTCCGCCATATCTATCACTCAATTAGATTAATGGCTTTTATTTAAGCTATAATTCATGTGGCTATTGTAGTGCACAAGGTGTTGATTAAAAACTCACTGGGTTTATATAGGCTTTTGGTAACTCCGACCGACACCTTCCACCTTAGAAATATACTTATCAATGGTAAAGGCGCAGTAACTCTCGGATCGCTACTTATTCTACCAGTTTTCTGAGCCTTAATATATAAGCTATTCCTAGGCTCGCATATTATGCTAGCCATCGCCGCCCCGCTACTTCTCTGGCAGTATCTGGCAATACAGCACGCTACCACGAGGTTTTATATAATTAGGGCTCTTGGTCTCTTTATATACTCTTATATAACTCGCTATATATTAACGGTATATTAGAACATATCCTACCTAGGTTTAATAGGGTATCAGCAGTTAAGTCTTATAAGGACAAGGAGAGAAACGGTATCCACACGCTTCTCGTCTAAGCTTGCTAACGAATCTAAGGGTGTTATCCATATGAGACTATAGTTGGCTAGGTCTTGGACAGTTCACCCTGGTCAGTACGTTTACCTCTACGTTCCGCAGCTAAGTTAGAGATTAATCTTCTAAAGCCATCCTTTTGCTATTATTTGGTGGACCGGTGGAGGTTAAAGTGAAAACACCGCCGATGAGCTGGAACTCCTTATCTAACTATATAAGGGATAGACTAGTTACCTACCTCTTTACTAATAGCTGTGTAACCTTAGAGCGTGGGTTAAAGGACCTTACGGTATACCTAAAGCCGTTAGAGAATTTGCACACGTCCTAATATTTGCCGGTAGAATCGGAGTCTTTGCCCAGATCCTATACATCAAGTTTTTACTCTTACTCTACTATATACACCAGGTCAAGGTTCAAAAGATTGACCTAATATAGGAATATCAAGGTGCTCAACAACTGCACTCGGTGTATAGATATATAGATAAGCTTCTAGGTATTAATAATTTAACTAAGATGCTAAACTTTTTGCTGTATAAGTCAACGGCTAGCAACTATAGACAGGCCCCTTAAGTGATTGGTACCAGGCTGCGTATAATACTAGGGTACATGAACGTAGCGGATGTACTAGCCAAAGAACTTCGGCTGGCCCAGTTGAGCGGCTCCCTGTCTAAATTACTTGTTCTAGGTACGCTCGCACTAGTATAAATGTCTTCCAAGGTCCTTCAAGTTACTAACTTTAATAGTATTGGCTGCGCCAGGCCTAAGAGACGCGGTACGTGAGGAGATTGTCGAATACGGGCGATTAGATAAAAACTTACTTATAGGCGTACAGCTGAGGGAGTTAGAATTTCAGCCTTAAGAATTTAGGGGTTTATAGTATTCACGCAGGCCCGAAATACAGCCAGCTAGATTGGCTTAAGGGATATATAGTCACACCTACGCAGAAGAGTTCTCATGTAAAGCGGTGATATATCTGGTTTTAAAAACGTGTATCAGCGTATAGTTTAGAAATACAATATATTATTAGAGAGTAGATACTATATACCAGGGCGGTCTATTGTGGATGCTAAGCTTGATTACAGGCTTCCAGAAATATAAATACTGGACTTAATACGCTCCTAATTGAGCTGGCTGTTTAGTATAGTTTGAGCTGGGGAGAATATACTAGTATATAGGACGTAGGTATTGTGCGCGTAGTGCTAGGTAGTTTACGGGGAACAGGTAACGAACCCATGCAACTCTTAAATAAGTGATAAAGTCTTTTACTGAGGGTGTAAGGATATAGTTGAAGCCAAAGATGCGGTTAAATTAAGCTAAAGTTGTGCGGCGCCTCGGTGGTTACTAGAGCGCGCCTCGCCAAGGGCCGGGTGTTATAGACTTTAAGCGCCATAAATGACTCATCTAAGCGCTTTGCTAGTTATTCGTTATCTATATATACGTATAATCGCATTAATCTATAATAAGTAAACAAATTACATTTTGCTATATCTGATAGGACACGCTGTCAATATAGCGGAAGAGGTCAGTAATAGTATCAACCCTAGGTTATTATATACTATACCCTTTTCGCTGAGACATGCCAATGTTAGAAGTCCACTTTCGGACTTAATAATATAACTTCCCGTTCGTGCTCACGAATTCGGTTCGGGCTTCTTGTCTTCAGCGTAGCGTTCTCAAATTATATAAAGGTGCGGCTAAAGGAAGCTATAGACTGAACGCTTAAGGTCGCGCTATTAAGCGTCTAGGCTTAAACTAAATATAGCTTATAACACTTTCAGCTGTAGGGTTAGTATAATCTCCGTAGGCGCCAAGCTAGATGTCGCTTCACTTATAATATGTCACCTAACATTTGGCCCTTCCTAAGGGCTAGATATAAATACTCAGCAACTCTATATCTAAGCTTCTTCACTTTAAACTCAAAATGCCACCGATCGACGCTCTTAGTCCTCTCTTAACTTTAGCGAGCACTATATCAATAGATCCCTCGCCTAGATCGACCTCTAAGAGCATAAGTCCTCCTAACATTAAGCCTACCTTAGAGTTAAACGAAGTCTCAGCATTAGAGCTGTGCTATTACTTTAACGAAGCTAATCTTAATGCTTCAAATGCGCCACCAACTCCTTTATACACGCCGACGTCGGGGGTTTTATATCGGGGTGGGTTGGCTATTTAGAGGATATGTTGTAATAGTTACCCCGCCTGTTTTCCAATAACTCGAATGGCGCAGCAAGGTGAAGACTATCCACTATCATCGTCACTATCTATCGAGACCAACACGGGTAAGACTTAACCCGCTTCTAATAAGCTGCTACTAACTCGATAAAGCCTCTCGCGGCCAGGATGGGCGGTGCAATACCGCCTTATAGGAGGCGACCTCAGTATTTCCTATTAATATAACCTATAGACTCACCGCTGCTAGTCCTATGCGGAGAGCAACGCACCATGACTTTGCTATAGTTCTTATATCACTTAATAAAGTCGAAGATATATAACCTATAGTTATACACTATATGCTTGCACGAGTATAGATATTTAAAGCTGAAGCTAAAGCGTATATAGAGGACTGGGAACGTTGTATAATCCAGTTGGATGAAAAACTCGGTCAACTTCTGCAATACTTGGTATCAACGGTGCGAAAAACCAATCAAAATTTTAGCAGGCATTATTCGGAAAGTTTTGCAAGCAATGTTATTGGCTTTATTAAGAAGAAACGGAAATGCTTGTAGCTCCCAATTTAGTATCAACCTTAGGATTATATAGCTGTTATAGACGGGACGGGAATGCTTTAAGACAGCCAAAGGAGTATCGAATGCTGGACATGGCGGTCGTATCACTAGTAACTTTCTATTGCTAAACGCTGAAACTCGAGAATAATCCTACTACACAAACGCACTTATATATAGAGACTTAACGCGCCTTAAAGATGGTGTAAGCTTGACCCTACTGGTGGATTAAGTGAAACGGAAAGATATATATAGTACAAAGCTGCGCACCACGACCACATCTCTTAGATAATCAGATAGTAATAGAATATATATAATTACCCTCCTAACCCTTATATACTGCCGGACTCTAGGGTTGTGATAGTAAAAGATATAGTAAATCTGTGCAGATTTTGTCGAGTACGTCGGCTAGGGAGGAGTGTAGAGTCTCCGCTTTAGTTCTGAAGATTTTAAGCAGTCTTTCGATATATGGTAAGCCCCTTGGCATTTCAACGCGAAGAAGAACCTGCCGCCGGCTAATAGTGCTATAGTAATAGCCGTTTAATGCGAGGTATATCTGGCTTACCACCTTAAAGGCGCAGCCTTATCCTATCTAGTACAAATTGTGTTTATAAGCTCTAAGCTTGTCGTAGCAGAGCTTGCACTTGGAGGCGTGTTTGTCGAAGTGGTAGAGCGTCCGGCTCTCTATTTGGTTTGCGGGACGTAAAATACAGGTTATAGGCGTGTTAGGGAATATTACTCGATATGTTGTATCTAAACTCGATGATGCTATTATTTCCACTAGTTCTGCAAAGTGTAATAGTCCTAGACGTCGTCGTCCAACTGTCTATTAGTACTATAACGGCTACTTTATATATTAGTTGCCGTACCAGCTGCCTAGCGCTCGTCCCAAAAATAAACCCTGAGCTCTGGCCCAGAATCAGCACCCCACCTCTCCATTCCTGATATGGCCTTAAATATAGATGCCACAGGCATTTTATTCTATAAGGGTTCTGTTTCGATTTGTATAGTCTATTGCACTACGTACTAAGTAATAGATCTTATATAAAAGATTATATATTACTGTAGTGTAATATACTTCATAGCATGTGGGACGAGGAGTTATAAGTGTAGGCCTCGTAGAAGATACGATTTACAACAGCGCTAAATTGTAAGATCAGAGATGGTTATTTTAATTTAACATGCTATAAGAAATAATATACTTATAATTCTCTTATCGTATATTTAAAGTTTGCTTAATTGGCTCCGCTTCTTTTGATGCTTCGACTGGCGTGTATTGCAATACCTACTATCATTGAAATATATTCAGATACAGAATGAAGGTGGCGGGTTTATAAATTCAAATCCCTGAAGATGTCCAGCCCGAACGAAAAATTGGAACGCTATTCTATCTAGCTACTTCACAGTATGCTTACACACACTAACTCCTTTTATTAGGTAGGAA
Organism: Lichenothelia convexa; assembly: GCA_021030975.1. Taxonomy (NCBI): domain Eukaryota; kingdom Fungi; phylum Ascomycota; class Dothideomycetes; order Lichenotheliales; family Lichenotheliaceae; genus Lichenothelia; species Lichenothelia convexa. Next base: position 18,389 of record JAGFMK010000205.1, on the reverse strand, counting down.
ATATACATCCTCTTCTAAAGGGATAGATTAAAAGTATCTCTTCTATATAATATCCTCTAAACGTTGAGAATAGTATCTTCTCACCAACGATGAAGTTTCTAGTCTATCGTCTAAATTTTACTGTCTTATAAACCAGTCTAGAGTTTGAGGAAATCCACTTATTTCGTATCGTTGATTCGCCTTAAAACGAAGGCATATAGAGAATACTTCGCTGGGATGTCTCACGTGGAACGCAACTTCCTTCGATAGCTTACCACACGCCTTACAAGCCTTATTATTACCTATTAGGCTTCCTAGAAACTCTAAGCTTTTATATATATCAGGCTGGCTATCTACTATCTAGGTAATAGTATCGATAACTTCGCTGTATTAACACCACGACATCTTATTAAGCCTTAATAACAATATAATCCCGCTTTAAAAGCTAGGGCTGAATCTATCTCAAAGAAGAAGGATGATATAAGCAACCTGAGCGCTACCTTCCTAACCTTATTCGAGTTTTAATGCTGAGAAGAAACCTCATTGCGTAAGGCAGTGATATAGTCAACGTTATTAATGCTAGGTTCTCTATCTGCTAAGTAAATATTTAATCTTAGAAAGTAATTCTTCACCTGTATTTCAAGCCTATTAGTGACGTCTTTCCACGTAGTTTCACCATCGATTAAGGAAACCAATGAACGATATAGGCGGGAAAAGGTGCCGTCATTGAAAATATTTCGGAAGAAGGGCGCCTTAGACGACTGCATATGCTGCTCTGCCATAGCACCAGTACCTAGTGACAAGACGACATCTGTTTTAGTGCCTATAGGCTAAATCCTTTCGCTCTCGTGAAGGGCCAGTTTGATAGGGTTGTTGTGTTTGAGAGCGCCATCCTGAAAAGTCCCAATCGTAGGGATACTGGCTGGCTTGAAAAACCTGCAATTAGTTCGTCTTGAGTTCAATTGATGCACACAGCAGTTTTGATGACTTACTAGGGAGCTGCTAAAGTGACCCGACCACTGTAGCATGTCAACGGGAACGCGGTAAAGCGGGGGCCGACTTACGCTGCCCATGTCAGAGGTTCGTGCCTGGCATCGTCGGGGCGGACAAGCTTGTAGCCTGCTCGGAGCGCGTTAGCGCGCCCGCAAATACTTGGCTGGATGCAGACTGACCGCAACCTTCCCTGCACCTGCGCTGTCCGTTATAATTCGTGAAGATATAAGGTATTGCGTTTGAAATGGTACTTGCAACAACCCCCATCTTGGTCCTAGATATCGAGCATGTAGGGGTATCAAAGATTCTTCCTATGTCGCCAAAGTGAAGCTTTAAAGTTGCCTCCAGTCGTTCCGTATCGTAATAACTGTCGGATAGAAGGGACCACACATACCGGCTCAGGCGTCCAATTCTAGACTTGGGAAGCTGCACATTAGCGCCAAACGTGCGATCCACAAGATCATCGAAGGCTTTACGACAGCGGGAAATCTTCCACTGCTGGACAAAGAGCCTAAGGACTATCAAACCACCTACAAAATTTGAGCAGCTGGGTTTATGCAATGACTAAGAACGTACCAGAGCTTGTGCCAAAAGCAAGATCAATCAGATCCTGCAGGCGATTCGAAGGGCCAAGAGCGTCCTGAAGTAATTGGAGTATTTCCAGAGGAACAACTCCCCGAACTCCACCCCCATCGATACATAAGACCCGGATACCAGCGGTCGGTGGTTTCAGCCAGATCTCAAGCTTGCTTCGACAGCCACAGAGCATGCATACCTGAATCTTAAACGTGTGTTTGAACTATGCTACTGCTTGACCGAACACTCGAGCGCAATTATCGCAGATGGAATGACCGTATTCCAACATGTGCTCGGGTTTATCAAAGACACAAGCAAGGCAGCACTGGTTCGTATGGGTTGTAGACCACGTGGACCGGAGATTCACGAGGTTGGCCCCATGCAGTTGCACAGCAGAGTGTAGGCTCGCCCCAGCTTCAGCGAAAATCTTGTTAAAATACGCGACTGTGAGCCCTTCCATGTGTGCAACCTGCTCGGAGTCCGCTTCCAAAGGATACATGCACTTTACATAGGCCTCCGTGAGTGCTTGCACGTACTCCCGAGCGTAGATCTCCTTGTATATATATGCTAGCCGAAACCCTGGAAAGACGTGAGTAAATGAATTTATCATTGGTTTGTGCCTTACGGTGGACTCTCGTCGAACAGCTGCAAAATATGAAACCCGATGCAACACTAGCCGCAATGTCCCCGCATGGAAGTTCTGCGTCTATGCATACTTGCAAGAATCTACTCAGAGGACGGAAATTATGTTCCTGCAGTGCATATCCTTTATAAGCGGACTTAATAAAGTTGAACGGTATAGACGGCTCTTTTTACAAGGTGCGCCAGCGCGCTGTCAAAGGTTCTCGTTAAGTGTCGTGCTGAAAACAAGCACTGTTGATCAATACGAGCTTGGCGTAACGCGTCCAGCTCTCTTTGGACCTGCCGCTCCAAGGGTAGGAATCTAGCGGAAGCTGAAAGGCGGTCATCTAGGGGTTCCGCCAGAGTAACGGATCCGAATACCTTAGTTAGCTCCGAAGTATCTAGCTTCCCAAGCTCAAACCTCAGATCCTGCATGTTGAGTAGCTTATCCGCTCGGCCCCCCAAAGTACTTAGGGGAATAAGGATCAGCTTCGGTCGTGTGCTTCCCGGAAGACTGGAGGCGGATTGCCCTAGGACAGCCCATCGTCTGAGCCTTTGCCGCAGGCTCGCCTGGTCGGGGAAATCACCCATGAAGCAGCAAACAACATCACAGAATATGAAGAGTAGACGGCTATAAATGAGATCCACTGCACCATCAACGGAACTCACGGTGTTTCGACCGAACGGTTCCGAGCGGACTCCGTGGCAGAAGGAAGGGACCCGTTTCTGCTGCAGTGGCTCAAGCGGATTACCCTCTGTGAAGAGAAGTGGATAAGCCGAGTACATTGTGGTGCTATCACAGTAAAGATTGATAGCACCACTCCCCATCCTTCTTTTAGATGCATTATTATTTGGGAAAGTGTGCTGTAGAGCTAAGTTTTTGGTCTTCGAACCGATGTAGAAGGCGATAGAGGGATACTGGCACCGCGGATCGGGTAGCTCGCCGTTTATCCGTCCAAGGCGCTTTGGATTTTGAACTTGGAAATTATTAGTCACACCACTCACCTGACACCACGATACGTGCTCACACATTTCTTTATCTACCGTTAAGTGTGAAATCTAGAGGCATGACGATTCTCTATATGAAGTCGAAGGGGGTTCTAATTCTGATGGCAAGCTTTAACGTCCTATTTTTAGCAATCCATCAGATCGGCAACCCTTTAAGACACTGCTTACTCCACTCATGGACTTTCCACACGGTCACGCAACATGGACACTCCTCATGCCAGTGTTATCGCATATTGCAAAGGGAGAATTATAGTACACACGAAGAGTGTCGATATTGATTCCACAAAAGCGTTAAGTCTCCGCCTAAGGAACGAGAAAAAAGTCGAACGACTCATCGATATCTTCAAGGTCGAAGGCTGCCTGCAATTCGATTCAGCGCATATTGTACCTGTTACGATCGAGAAAGTTATACTAAGCCAAATTCCACCGGGAGCTTTGCACCGCAGTCCTCCGGAACAAGTTTCTCTCGGAAGCGCCGTATTAAACTGCATTCACGGATTTCACAGGTTATAGGCTGTAGAGGAGTTTCTACCTGCTGAGAGACGTTATTGGCTTGTTGAACTTTACGACGATGGTTAGTCGACACAGAACCAGCTTTACCGCGCTGACCATTTCCTAGATCTTCCAGCACATGACTTACACCGGCTTCACGAACGCTACGCCAATGAGTTACCTTATTGTGACGGTGAGATATTTTTACGGCTTTGGCGTTACCAAGTGTTAAAGGGAGGCGCAACTGCAGAACAGCAACTGGCCACACAGGGAGAGCAGACATGGCTCGCCAGGCTTAGCCCTAGCAAGAGACGCGACCTCAGTCAACTGGGGAAGAACAAAAAGCTCAGCCAGGCCTTCGATGCGCTGATACAATTCCCTGGGCTGTGGCATAGTCTGCAGCTGGGCACGCTGCACCGAATTCTACCACTGGATTGTCACCAGGTAAGGATTTCGGCATCGCCCTGGTGATGTCTTCGCTGATCTGGCTAGGAACTCTGCAGTTACCTATCTCTGATTCTCCGCACATGGAGTAAGATCCTCTCACGAAGCAGCAAAGAGCTCCTCGATCCGACCACCGTTTCCATGTTGGAACTGAGACTACCACGGTTCTCGACTGCTGACGCTGAATTTATACGCAACAACATGACCGGCCGGACCCTCTTCCCTCATATCGAGGACGCCGGAGAACGTGCTCAAATAAAAGCGCAGATTCTGAGCATCGACTATAGACTCCCAACGCTGCGCACTTTCTTCGAAAATGCTAAGCACCTGTACCACTGCGCTCCAGTGTTGAAGATGTTGCTACCAACGAGGAAGAAAACGCGTTAGGGAGAAATCGAAGCGATCCTTAGAAGATCAGTACAGGGAAATTTTCACAAGCGAGTCACTCGTGGACAAGAAGATCCAAACGGCCGAAGGCACTTACGATGACATGGAAGCGTTGCCGTTGCTTGACTGCTTTCAAAGTTCGTATCGGCAAATCTGGCTATTTGCTATGCGTAACTTCGACAAGCTCACTGGCATAGCCCTAAAGAAAGATCCAAGACGGCCGTTGCCGAAATCGCAGCGGGATGATCCACACAGTCAAAAGCTTCTCGGCAATCTTGCTTACGAACTCGGCTTTCGATCTAGCGCTATCTTCGAATTCCGGGAAATAGATTGTCAGCTCGGCGAAACTCAGAAACCCTTGCAAGAGCTATGGTCGGAGAAGTCCAGCAACGGTCAAGGTCTTTTCCCAGAATTGACTTGTGATACAGCTGATATACCGCTAAAGCAGCGATGCGGGAGACCATTCAAGGGAAGTCACCGGTTCGACAGTAGGTACCTCTTCCTAAGGAACATATACGACCTGCGGACAGCAGAACGGCCGGCCGTGCCAAAACTGTATGCAACCTCGTTTGCCCACAAAAGAGAATTTTTCCTAGCCTTCTTTCCAATTACGACAGTCATGTATTCGCCGCAACTCTCCCCCTCCCGCGAGACTATATGCTCTGAGCAGCAGTCAGCTACATCTATGGTGCCCGACCTGCCCGTAGATATAAGTGCGGTAGGTATAAGTGCGGTAGGAGTGGCGTCGAGCGAGCAACATCGACAGGCACATCAATCCCCTGTACCACGCCATAGTCGAGCAATCTCATCCTCAAGTCTCCAGCGCACTCCTCAGGATATGGTAGCTCCAACAATAGTCCGCTCCCTCAAACGAGTGTTCGAACAAGACGGTGATATAATCAGAGGCCAATGCGCAGTGCTGTAGGTCCTCCCAGAGTTATCTCTTATAAGCCCGATAACCCCTAGTCAGGTTGTATGGAAGATACGACAAGAAGACGTTGCAGATGAAGGAACGTTTCGCAGATGGCTAAACAACTACAAGGCCGGGGACAATCGCGAACCAGGCTTAAGAGAGGCTATGGAAACAGGCGCACCCCGATGGATGGGGACAGCGCAAGCGTGGAGATCCCTTCAGGAAGGTCAGAAAATTCATATCTTGGATCTATCCTTTGACGTAGCACGAGATTTGGAAGACACTAACAGGCGGATGAGGCGTAATCCTCTACATATGACTCCTCATAAAGTATATATTATCAAAGATCAAGCACCAGGCTTAGCGAGGACTAATTCGGCCGAATCTGAAGAGCTCTGAACTATGTATAGAATTCTAGTACATCATATATCTATAAGCTTGGTTGTTGGAGGGAGGAAGAGTCGAGGCCCAACGGTGTTATCATCGAAACTATGTATCAGTTCTGGCACGCATACATTTTGTGTGTGCCCGTTAGAGTTACGATCTAATTCAAGGTTTCTTTTCGCTCTGCTATAGGTAATGTCGGCTGGACGGTTTACCACTTTTCACACACCAATATATGGAATTTTAGCTCCGAATCAATCCGAACGAGTATCAGAGATAGCGCGCACCCTTTTCCAGCTCAACCTACCGGCAATTTAACGCATCAAAAGGTTTCTGAACTCTATCGCACACAGATATTGTGGCGAGGACTTCCCGGCATTGACGTCGGCCGAAAATAAAGATAACGTGGGCTTGGTTTATGAAGGAGTGTACGAGTCGAATTGATTCGCCGGCACTACAAGGAGGTGTTGCAGTAAAGAGAAGATGGGGAGCTTATTCGCCAGCCTGTTGTCGTTGTCAGAGACCGCCAGAAAGGCCTGGCAGATGCCGTGAAGGAGTAGCTCCCTCCTGCTCACCATTGCTATTGTTGCTAGCACCTTGCTAAGAACGTTCGAATCAAATACGGAGCGGATGCAAAGAAGCTAGTTTGAGCAGCGGCATTTACCTCCAACGCCGTCGTCTGCCAGGATATTATAGATAAGATAAAGAAGTTGATATACTTGTCCTGCCTGCAGCACGATCTCAGCAAAGAAGTGCGGTTGGTGAGTTGAACGCATGAATTGGTACTTCTCGATAGCCACATTCTAGCCCCGTTCTCTCTACAGCAACTGCATGTTGGCCTGGCTTCGTCGCATTTTGCTTTGAGCTGACGACAGCTCTCTCAAGCCTAGCACTTACTGTTAGGATATAGCACGAAGAAACTCGCCTAATGGTGAATTCACCCGTTGCGCTCGAACAGCTTTCTTTTTAACGAGATCGTTGGCTGTTGTGGAAGGTGGCAGCATATAGTGCCTCGGCGGAGAATACGAATGTACTGGAGTCGGCCACGGACTGCAAGGCGCCTGAGGACCGTATGGACCTCTATTATGGGGTGGAGGTAAACAGCTTTGAGCCAGTCTTCCTATGTGGGAATGAGGAATGTGGTAGATAGATTGACCATGCTGGCCCATAATTGCTTTACTGTTCGCCGCTTCCCAACAGCTGCGACTGAACGGCGAGAATTTGCATCTCCACTTGGACTGGCAGGAGGTTTTTCGCTCGAACGTGAGCCGTAACTGTAGGCGGCACGATCTGAACGCGGTCTGCTTGAAATTAAACAGTAACGTCCGTCCCTGGGTCGCGCAAAACCCGCCGTGCCGCACAATATGAGGGGTTCTTTGACTTCAAGCGACTATCACTCTACACACACGTTGATAATTACTATAATTCTATATAAGTCGTATCCTATAGCTACTTTTATACATTTGGAACGCATCCTATCTATAAATTACGTTAGCATCGTTATCTTCGCGCCTGACTTGTAGAGAGCTTTATTTTATCGCGTAACAATGTCGCTTGTCTAGAGCACTACTCTTAAGATCTTACTAATTTATAATACTTATAAACGGTCTTATTTTAACCCTTAAAGACATGCTACAACGTTAGAAGTTATTATTAGCCTTATATCTACTGTGGCACGCAAATTCATGCAACGTCGCCACCCCCGGTTGGTACTTCCGATTAAATTAGTTTCCAACCCTGGCTAGTGCGAAATGACCCCGCACATGCTACATAATCATCGCTGTGTAATTTACATATGTCATCTAGTCAGCCCAAGCTTGTGGCTATCAGGCCTATGGCTGTGTGGACGCAGATATATAAGGATCCGACACTGGAGCAGTCAGCAAATAACACTAATGACATATGTCGAAGTGACATCTATATTATTACAACTTTTTGCTCTTTCCTATATAACTGCAAAACTCCTGCGTAAGATAACCCTTGAAGCAAGTTCAACACTATTCTAATACATTCGTGCTTCTAGCGCTCTGTATGGCCCTGGGGCCTTCACTGGCACTAACACTTCCATCATTCGCGTTACCTTGCCCTTTGGCACTGACGGACCCGCTTCTGCCTCCAGCGCAGGACTCTTACGTTTACGACCGCGTTTTCCCTTGCCCTGGTCCGCTGTAGCTTTCTCTTTCGCGGCACGCTTTGCTCGTGCCTCCTCAAGGTCCTCATAGCTCATTACCTTCGCCTTCCCTAGGACTACCGATCTGGTCGATCGACGAACTTTAGCTTCGTTGTTTATCTTAAACAAGAATCGATTTTGAATCCTGAAGGAGGGTTTGTTTGGCAAAGGATATTTGGGCTGCACTTGCGAGCTTCTTTACGTGCCTCTGCAGGCGCTGTTTGCTGGGCTCATCATTCAGCGCACAAGCCTCCTGTCTGATGAGGTTATGCAACGACGTAACAGCCTCTGTTGTTACTGGCGTTATAGGTGTTACAGGTGTTTGTAGAATTTCGTCTTGCGGACGGGATCCCACCAACTCATTAGCTTTCGGAACGGTAAGTTCAGCGGGGAGCTTCGGTGTATGTCGGAGTACTCTCTCTGGATTGAACGGAAATAAACCAGTGGCAGCCCACCCGGCTTTGATATTCCTCGTAGTGAACGCTTTTTCCCTTGCGGGCTTATATAGAGAGGTAAATTGCTCCTTGCCAACTATGTCTAGACCCCCTCGATACAGACGTTCAACCTCGTCGCGATAGGCTGCCTTCAAAGGTGCAAAGGCTCCGACGTCACAGGGCTGGAGCTTATGAGAGGTATGAGAGGGGAGACGACACAGGATAATATTGTTTTCAAAGCAAAACCCCAAGATTTCGAGTGTTTCGTGGGTCCCGAAGCCGTCACATATCATAACCCGTGGTTTTCCGTTAGCCTGTTCTTTAGTTTAGGGATTAAAAACACGCTTAAGCCACTCCAAGCTACTCTTGGAGTCATTGTATCCGTTCTCAGAATGTCCGTAATGCCATCCAGGGGTCTTATACGTGGTCCAGTTGCTTCGATGGGTTGAAGCTGGCCAAATTATAAGGGGTAGCAGGGACCTACCGTCAGCACTTATACATTCAATAGCAGTTACCATTGTCCGCATAACACCCGCGCCTTTATAGTTCGTAGGTCGTCCTTACCTACTAGGACTTTAACAGAGCCAAGCATGCTTAGCATGACTCCCGTCTCGTCCATATTGTACACATTTTCTGGCAGAATGGCTGGATCCTGCAATACTCTTCCAATCACTTCAAACCAGTATATGATCTTATCGTATATGTTATTCTCGTGCCGCCTTCAATCCATTGACCTCACTCTCCTCGCTTTGAGTTCTGGATGGCGTTTCTCGAAGGCTCGAGCCCAGTTCTTGCCTGGGGCCTTAAGAGGGTTATCCACCGTCGCAGACCGCTGGCGAGCGAGTGTAAAGGCTAGCAAAGGTATATACTTTACTCGGACAGGTTGCCCAAGATCAGACATTAGTAATAAAAACGTAATAAGAGCTTTCTCTTCCTCTGGGGTAAGGTATTGCTGGCGTTGGGCCTTTTCCTCTATAGAGGGTCGCCTGTGCGCGCGATAATAGAGCGTGTAGAGAGGGACATCGCATCGTTGTGATAGGGCAGCCCATGTTCTAGATACATCTGAAGGGAGACCTTGCGCCAGTACCTGGCTGGCTCGGTCCATGTCTACAATTGTGGTTTGGTGATAGGAAAGGCACTGGAGACAGCTGGCAACAGAGAAAAAGGAACGCTCAGTTGCTGAAAATAGCCAGCACGTGGCCATTTTAGAAGAACGCCCCGCTTGGGGCCAGTTAGCCCCGTTCGTACGGGATAACTTTTAACGGCTGGCGGTTGTTAGGGCTATATGCTTACTAACGCCCCTCCCTTCCTTCTTGGCAGCATCACGAAAGAGCTTTTACATTTGTTGATTCTTGTAAAAGAGTCTTGTCTGATCCTTAGAACCTTGCTAGCATGCCTAAAAGTCATTATTAGCTTGTATCTGCGATAGCACGCAATTTTATGCATGGTCGCCGCGCCAAGAACTACCTCCAACCGAAGCAAGTACCGAAAATAGGCAGCAACGTGACCGCCATCATGGCGCCACAAGGCCCTGCTACCCCTACGCCAATCAAGTTCGCCCCAACTCTACACGTCTACAAGGTACAGACATGCGGACCAGGTCGCCTCTCTGCTAGCATGAGCGAGTTGCATGATGCTGCTTTGCGTGTTTTGGAAGAACCAAAAGAACGAGACTCGGCATAATATATTTGCGTGCCGCTTAGAGCCGCGTTCAGCCGCAGCTGCCTTCTCAGCCTCGCTGAACTCAAAATGAACGGCAACATTTCTAACACCCAAATGCGGGTGGTACCGCCTTGCGAGCTCACGGAAATGGTACCGCAGATCTGCCACGCCGATTCACAACCCTATCACTACGCTGCATCATGGATGGCCTTTCAGGAGCGGCTACCGTAATTGCTGTTGTCGACATATCCGCCAAAGTCGCGTCGCTCTGCTTCCAGTACTCAGTCGCCGTTAAGGACGCAAAGAGGGATGTCGAACGCCTCCGAAAGAAGGTGACTGACATCAAGAACGTCCTTGAAGAAGTTCGAAGGCTTTTAGACAAGGACTGCAAATCGCAGCTCCCTACTACAAGCAAGTTACTAGACTCACTTAAAGAATGTCATCAGCAGTTGCAAGAACTCAAGGCGCAACTCGAGCCCGGCCGAGGCCATCAAGCAATGCAGCGAGTTGGTCTCCGAGCCCTGAAATGGCCCTTCACTAGTAAGCAGGTGGAGAAGATGGTTGTTAGTTTCGAGCAGTACGAGAAAACCTTTAGCCTTGCGCTTCAAGTTGATCAAACGTGAGTTGTAGGCGCTTGATAGTACGAGCAAAAGCTAACGACAAATTTATATAGACGACTTGTCCTTACTGTCAATCAGAAATTGAACCTTGTGGACAAGAAAACTGACGCGGTGCTATCAAAAATCGATGAGGCCAAACTGCCTACCGCTAAAGGCGCTTCCTTCGACTCCCACATGGAAGAGCATAACTCGACATGCCTCCCAAACACCCGCACCGGATTACTGCATCACATACAAGCATGGGCAAAGGACAAGAGCGGCAAACCTATATTCTGGCTGAAAGGCGCTGCAGGCACGGGAAAATCTACGATTGCTCGTACTGTTGCCCGGACGTTCGCCGACCAACGTCGACTAGGAGCCAGCTTCTTCTTCAAGAGAGGCGAAGGAGAGCGCGGCAACGCCACCCGGTTCTTCACTACGATCGCCATACAGCTGGCTGTTTGCGTACCGGAGATAGGACGCGGAATCAAGAAGGCGACTGATGCCGATCCAGCCATATCTGAGAAGGCCCTGAAGGATCAGTTCGAGAAGTTGATCCTCCAGCCGCTCTCAGAAGTGGCAAATCTTCCAGCCTTAGCACTTCTCATTGTAATAGATGCGTTGGACGAGTGCGAGCGAGACAGCGATATCCGAGCGATCCTCCAGCTCCTTTCACGAACGAGGGATCTTAAACCAGTGTCGTTACGGGTTTTTGTAACAAGCAGACCGGAGCTGCACATCCGCCTTGGATTCAAGCAAATGCCTGACGGCACATACGAAGACCTATTCCTGCAAGAGGTCGCGAGACAGACGATCCAACACGATATACGCGTCTATTTTGAGCATGAACTGTGCCAAATACAACAACAGCGCTCGCTCTCCCTAGATTGGCCTAGCAGAGATCAGATCGATGCCCTGGTTGAACAAGCAGTCCCACTGTTCATCTTTGCTGCTACCGCGTGTCGATACATCGGCGATCGGCGGGACAATCCTAGGAAGCGCCTAGATATCATTTTGGAGTATCGGAAGGTAAAAGCCTCAAAACTCGACGCGACGTATCTCCCTATCCTAAACCAGCTGTTTGACGAAGAGGATGAGGAAGATAGAGAGAGATGGGCATGCGAGTTCCGAGCAGTAGTGGGGAGCATAGTTGTTCTAGCGGCTCCACTTTCGACTGCGTCACTTGCTCACCTCCTCCACATATCCAAGGAAGATGTCAGTTGCAGGCTGGATTCACTACACTCTGTTCTAAGCATACCTGAGCACGAAGATGCTCCTGTACGCCTCCTGCACCTGTCCTTTCGCGAGTTCCTCGTCGATGCGTCGAAAGAGAAGAGCCCTTTCTGGGTGGATGAGAGAGCGAGACACGAGAAACTAGTGTCTCATTGCCTTGAACTAATGTCCGGTCCAGACGGCTTGCGACAGAACATGTGCAGCTTACAGCCTGGGAATTTGAGGAGCGAAATCGATGATGGAAAGATCACCAGCTATCTATCACCCGAGTTGCGGTATGCTTGCTGTTACTGGGTGTATCATCTCAAGCAGAGCCAGCGTCGTATTAGCGATGGGGACTCAACAGACATGTTCCTCCAGAAACACTTCCTTCACTGGCTTGAAGCGATGAGTCTGATCAGAGAGACGACCAAATGTACTCACTTGATTGAAACGCTTTATGCGCTTGCCGATGTAGGACTTTCACCAGTTTACTATAACGCATTACTAACTTGCAACATAGCCATCGAATAGTGCCCTCTTTCTATTTCTCCAAGATGCTCAACGATTTACCCTACGATTCCGTTACATACTTGAAGAAGCTCCTCTACAGATATATTCCTCGGCACTTATTTTCGCCCCAGAGGCGAGCGTTGTACGGAAAATGTTTATTGACGAAATGCTGGGTTGGAATAAGATGCTGTCGAAGAGCGAAGTTGATTGGGATGCTTGCCGCAGCGTGCTCGAGGGCCATACCCACTGGGTCCACGCCGTCACCTTCTCACCGGACGGGCAGCTGGTCGCGTCGGCGTCTAGGGACAATACCGTGCGGGTGTGGGAGGCGGCGACGGGGTCGTGCCGCAGCGTGCTCGAGGGCCATACCCACTGGGTCCACGCCGTCGCCTTCTCACCGGACGGCCAGCTGGTCGCGTCGGCGTCTGGCGACTCGACGGTGCGGGTATGGGAGGCGGCGACGGGGTCGTGCCGCAGCGTGCTCGAGGGCTATACCGACCAGGTCCGCGCCGTGGCCTTCTCGCCGGACGGGCAGCTGGTCGCGTCGGCGTCGTTCGACAAGACGGTGCGGGTGTGGGAGGCGGCGACGGGGTCGTGCCGCAGCGTGCTCGAGGGCCATACCCACTGGGTCCACGCCATCGCCTTCTCACCAGACGGCCAGCTGGTCGCGTCGGCGTCGCTCGACTCCACGGTGCGGGTGTGGGAAGCGGCGACGGGGTCGTGCCGTAGCGTGTTCGAGGGCCATACCGGCTATATCAGCGCCGTGGCCTTCTCACCGGACGGGCAGCTGGTCGCGTCGGCGTCTGGCGACAAGACGGTGCGGGTATGGGAGGCGGCGACGGGGTCGTGCCACAGCGTGCTCGAGGGCCATACCGGCCACATCAGCGCCGTCGCCTTCTCGTCGGACGGCCAGTGTCTTCACACGGACCGAGGGGACATTCCTTTACCTTCCCCTTCCACGCTATTGCCTTCATCTCAAAGGATGCAATCGTCTTATATCTTCATAGAAGACCATTGGGTGGTCTTGTTATATCAACAACGGTTGCTGTGGCTTCCTTCTGAATATCGACCGACTTGCTCCGCAGTTAATAAAGATCTCGTTTGCCTAGGGTGCTCGACGGGCCGTATTACGATTTTAAAGGTAAGCTTGCCAAGGTCTTAGCTCTAGTATTATTAGAAATATTATTATATATTTCCTTATCTCTATTTCATAGAGAGGCCAGGGAAACAGGAAGTATTTATGTTGACACGAGGTGCCTCTAGAATCTTCGAGGCTTAGTAAACAGCTGGATTAGGTTCTAACCTCCGCCGCAATGCTACGTCTAATCCACCCAACCTCGCTGTCCAGACGTTCTCTGGTACGTCTTCAGCACACATGGATCGCTCAAGCCCTGAAGAGACGTCTGATTTTCTGGGTGTTTTTCTTGCAACAGTGTCAGGCATCCTCACATTAGCAGTGTTGGCTTTACTATGGTGGATTTTGTGGCGAAGTCGCGACAGCAATTGCCATGTGGGTAATGGTGTTGAAATTAAAGCAAAGCATTGGACAGAAGTGTAGTCACGCTGGAGGTATGGACTACGACATTGCACTGAAGTTTGGATATTCTGTCCGGACGGCTACCAGAGTGCCGCGGCTGGGCCAAGAAGCAGCCACAGGCCCATACGGGATCCAAATAGGCTTGATATGCTCTTCTTATGAGCATAGCTAGTGTAATTTCCCAAGCCTATAGAACCTCTGGCAAAAGTCTGCGTCGCTAGCGTGTTGGCAGTCGGTGAAGTGGTAGGGTATGGTTTGGTTGCAACGGCGCTTCTACCAGCTGACGTAGTCGTACCGGCTGCGACTGAGTCAGGTTGGAAGGAAAGCTGCGTCCAGTAGACGCCTGAAGTAGGATAGCGAAAGGGTCCTTGCGTAGAATTGCTCTGAGGTCCAGCCGTTATATTCCCGCAACTCAGGGCGGATGACGATATATTGGCCGGACCTGTTATAGCGGCCGTCAGGCCCGTGTCAGGCCTGGAGGAGTTTTGCGACCAGTTAGCGTTTGTGGGAGAGAGTTGGGTGGGAGCACTGTTCATCCGCCCGGGTTATGTTGCTGACGTTGTATCAAGCAACGACATTCTAGTTGCCACAGTTGTGTTAGAGGCTGATTGCGAGGTGTAGGAACTTGGGATGTTCATTACGCTGACATTAGGTGCCCAACTTGCAAAGTTCCCGCCGATGCCATTGAAGATTATGATGTTAGTAAGGTTGACAAATACTTCTGGACTGATAGTTATTAAAGTTGTGTTTGCACTGTTCCTGGTTAATCACTCGTGTGATGTAGAAAGGACCTCTGACTACAACTAACCTTGCCTCTGCGTTGGAGGATGAACAGAGAATCCATAGTCGCACTAGGAAAAACAGTACAGCCTTCTGAAGAAGCATCTTTTCTGCCGACAATACGCAGGCTGCAGGCCAATAAGTGATATACTCCAGAGGGGGTCTCGATCTCTATTTATGGTACTTCGCTTTAGGCGTGAGGGACATTCCCTCCGGTCCCATATGACTCTCTTGGTAGGATGTAGCAAATTCAAGAATATATCACTACAACACATCATCACAAGCATCTACGTTGCTCTACGGCTCGTTATTCCTGCAGATTACTCGTAACGTTGCTCATTCGGCTACTGTAGAAACGCTCAGGTGATACTCGAGATCCAATTCAACAATGGCGCAGCAACATGGTGGCCCTCGAGGAGATGTAGCTACGCTGGAGGATGTGGGTAAAGCGAATACTTCGCTTGATTATTTCTCAGCCACTGGAAAAAGGCTGGACCAGGCTAGGGAGAACCTGACTGCAGTTGAGGAACTTAAGTTACAGAATTTGAAGGAGCGAGTTCAGAGAGCTAGAGATCGTAAGAAGCAACATCAACGAATGATGGAAAAAATGCCTGGCTTTGACGAGGGTTTCGATCAATTCATGGACAATGCATATGCATCAGGCGAAGAAAGTAACGACGATAATGACGAGCCAGACCAAACCCTGAACCCGCTCCAGCGCCTGATCGATCCAAGGACAAAGAACTTACCGAGCTTCTTACCCAATACCTTGACCCTGGTTGTAGCGAACCAGAGAGAAAGAGTCTGGGGAAGTCCATACAGGCAACGGTCAGAGGACTGGATGACGCAGTCAGACATGTTGGTTTCACGCTTATGCAGGGTTTATCGGAGGAGGCGAGGAAGTGTGCTCAGGATCGTTGGGCTGCGAAGGTAACTGAGTAAGAGGCGATAAGCAAGCTCCACGACATCAGGGGTGCCATGAATAATTATCACACCAAAATGGGCAACCCTGAAAGCTGGGTTATCGGGGAACCGCAAGAGTACTTGAGGCGCACCAGTTCTCGTGGTAAAGAAAACCGAGGTGATGTACCTGGTAAGCCTTGGGAGCAGGCCAAACAGGAAGGTCCAGGCCAAACCGGAAGCACAACACCGTCAACAATGGACTAGGAATCTTCAGCCCAAGAGACAGGAGTACCGGGAGCAGACACCAGTTTTGCGAAGCGCAACGCTTTCGACTTCTTCCGCGCTGTTGGGGAGTACTGCCCCCATTCGCCAGTCGCAGTGTTAGGCTGGAAGAATGGCGGTGGTGGTCAGAAGCTCTATGTCGTCGAATACGGAGCCAGCGGCAAAACTTACCGTATTGAGCCGGGATTACCTAATGGAATTGGATTTAATCCGAGCGATGACAACAACATCACTCGCAATGCGGAGTGTAACAACAAGTTGGCCACGACCGCCGCTTTGAAGAGCAGTGTCAAAGGCGTCCTGGGGGTCGCCTGGAAATATCAGGACGATGATGATTTTCCATATGAGTACCTTAATCCAGAGCGTCATAAGGGCAAAAAGTATACGTGGGCTGCTACGCAGACGCAAGTTTACGTGGAGTGGAAAGACGGAAGAAAAACCTGGGAGACTAGGACTGCTTCAAGAAGGATAGGTAGGGGCGCCGCTAGCGCCGTGGACAAGTTGTTATACCTTTTTGCGAAGGACCAGATGGAGAACTATCGTAACGAGACAAACTAGAGACCGCCGTTGCGAACCGAGCAGGATACTCATAAATACTACTCTCACCTTATGAAGTCTAAGGTAAAGAAGATGGGTGATTCCGAGGACCATGGTGACAAGAACTCTAATCTGTTTGTATCAAGCGACGAGGAAGACACGAAAGTCACGAAGAAGGGGCGGGCTATCTCCAAAGGAGTTTCCGAGGAGATAATGAAGCTTGAGATTATCTCCCTTCAACGGCAGATGGCTGCCATACTCCAAAATTTGAATAATGCTAAGGTCCCCGGGGGGCTAATGTAAGTAACAGCTAAACGGTGTTGTCAGAAGGTAAATCGGTCTTTAGACCTTCATATTGAAAGATTGATGGGAGTCATACCTTAGCTGATTGTACGGCAATACTGAGGCTGGTCCTCAAGATCCATCTTCTATGACGGTATAGGCACGTATGGAGCTTGTCCTCTATTGTTTCCTGTTTGGTATAGAAGTTAGTTACTAGGTAATGCGGGGATGGATTCCGTATCTAGCATGTCTTAACAAATAATCAGTTTGGTCTGTCTTTTTGCTTCAGGTACAAAGGTCATATAGACATATTACAAAGAGTATTTGAAATTTTGTGTAGTTTCCACCACCCAACTCCCAGTACTTGTTACGCGAATCTAAGGTTTCTTCCATGTATCCCATAACCACCAATGGGTCTTAAGGCCACATTGTGAAGCCCGCGTTCCCACTAGGACTAATGAAAGACACAGTGTACCTGCTCTTACTCCATTGAGTGCTGATCCAGAGCGGTTCCCGTGCAAGCCTTTCCAGTTTGGCGATCATACGTATCCTGGTATCAGGATCCGCCCAGGACGCGGGTTGGTGAACCTTGATTTGCTCCTATTGTTCATCGCCGATCTCCAGCTCCAATACGTTCCTACGCAGATCATTGCCAAGTTGAAGAGTTTTTCTGGCGATGGTGCTTATGCTCGCGCACACAGATTCTGAGATACTCTGGGCCTGTTTGACATGTCTTGGTCAATATATGTACTTCGCCGACTGGCTGCTGAAACCCACCAGGCGAGTGGCCAAGCAAATGGAAAGGAACCTTGATTTCAACGGAGAATCCACAGATCAAAGACCATCGCCGAACGACGCGCACGTGCTTGGAGAAGATGCTTCGCGGCGCTTCTACCTACAAGCAATTCGTGGTGCGAAACCCCAGTCGTTAGTATCCATGCTCTTTTTCCCAAGTTCGAATATGTTCATTTGATCCCTTTCACGCAGATATTAACAGTACAAAGAACTAAAGATCCGGGAATGCTAGCTAAGCGGCGCTGTCATCCTGCTTCATTTAAAGGGGTGACTTAATACAAGGACTTGACCTTGTCTATATATGGACGATGTGACTATAAGGGAAAGCTCTCGGTTCTCCGGTAGAAGATTGACGACATCGTCTCTACTCCTTTACTCTGTAGTGGGACGAGTTTGACATCTGGTATGAGATATAATCAGAATATATCTGACTGCTGGTACACAATCCTCCTGATACCTGTTCTAGTTACAGCGGCTTTGATACACGGTTTAATCATAGTCAAAACAAGACCAGGAACAGAATTCGTAATCTGGTCTAGTGACAGCGTCGAAAGCCCCGAACGACTTTCGTCCATACTTGCAGAACGTGGAATATGATGGATCCTGATTCTGACTGCTCAAGAAACTGATGCTGTCATAGTGTTAGCCTTGCCTTTCCTATCGGTGCCGGTAGATTTACTTGACGGTAATTGACTAAACCCACCCACCTTCGCCTAATATTGTCTTGATCCACCTACCTCGCTAATATTAGTCTGTATCCACAGATTAGAGACTCAATACACCTAATTAGCGACGAATTCCACCCCTTCGGCTGTTCTTGAAGATCTTAGCAGTGGCGTAACGCCAATCCAAGCCGTGGGCGTCAGCCAATCGCGCCAATCTTGTG
>JAGFMK010000204.1:0-53675 GCA_021030975.1 Lichenothelia convexa | reverse complement strand
CGCCCACACAGTACCACCCCGGCCAGTTCTTCGCCTCGATACAAGCCCGTGCTGCGGCCACGGCACCAGCACCGGAGGGAATGGGGGTGTCCAGGAAGAGGAAGAAGAGCCCTCGTGGTGGCGGGAGAGCAGGGGCGTATAAACTAAGTGAGGGTAGGATGGGGACGGGGATGGTAACGTCGACGGGGATGGTAACGTCGACGGGGATGGAGACGGCGGGGTTGATGAGGGAGAGTGCGCTGGTGGCGGAGGCCGCGAAGAGGGCGCAGGTTGCGGTGCTGGCGAGGGATATGGAGGGGATGGAACTTTAAGGGTGAAGCTGGGTTGAGGGTAGGTGGGCATATACTGGCAAGGGGAGATGGTTTTGGATCGGACTTGGGACTTTGGAATCGTGCTGCAGCTTTGTGGCATGCAGGAATTAGTCTGCTTTTGCAAGGCTGGGAGAAGTGGCTTGGCTCGCCGCCGGTGGACTCTAGACGTCGTCTCACCTCTGGGTGCAAATTCGCTTTATATCATTTTCGGTGTTGGCAACCACCGCGGCGTTGTCTATGCTTCATCGGTGAATGATCGAAGAGAAAAATTTGGTGTATCACTATTGCTGTATCTCTGCTTTTGCATTCTGTATTGAGGCACTTCGTCATGCTATCTACGCGCATCAATAGACTTTCTAATCAGGTCTCTTACAGATCGAATCCCAGGTGTGTCACAACGGCAAATCATTTCAGAACACTACGGGCGTGCAGTATTTGGTGGTACGTTTGGAGTTCCTCTGAAACAGCGCTCGAACTTTCAAATTGTGTCACCCGCTTGAGGTGAGTCTGCAAAAGTTCTTTCTGCTCGCTCTTCCGTCAGCTGCGATGGAAGGGGTCTCTTTGGCACTATGATCATATCGTAGTACGAGAAAGGACGATGGAAACCGAACGACTGTTGCTGAGCTGGGCTCTATGTGGTCATATGTAATTATACATGCATCACACCAGCGACTTCACATAGACCGTCCGCCGATACTCCCAATCGTGCTGTGATTTGACATCTCAAGGAGTCTTCAACGATGCAACATTCTGCACTCTGAATTTACGGCTTCTATGAGTGATCTATTAAGCATTGGATCCTCGGAGCTTTTTATTGTCCGACATAGGTATAGGAGATACGTGGGGACGATTTCATATCGGCTTTGGACGGTTGTGATCGAGCAGCGGGATCAACCATGGGAAGAAGGAGATACTGCAGGGTACGAAGGATAAAGTATCACGGTTGTCAAGATGGGTGACATAGATCTCACGCCACTCAGCTTGTCGAACGCAGCCCGCCAGCCCGCCGTTGCGGGATGGCTGTACTACTGCGGGGGTTGAACATTAGTGCTTACGGAGTACGTACCAGTACTCCGCTTTCTCCACCGAAGCTTTATCTTAGGTCAGAGCAGCCTTCTTCTGTTAGTCTCACTTCGTCTTCAACGTGCAAAACCTATAAATGCAGAGTTCGGTAGTGGGCTGTGATAGAAAGAGCACACAGCTTTGCGCAATTTCATATGATTTGAACAGCCGTGTTGCAGTAACAGCACAGTCGATTGGCATTGTGGCTCTTTAGGATAGCATGCCGCAAGCTCGTGAGCAAGCAAGCACGTTACCCCGGCGTTTCGCCTGGTGCTCTTCCGACCTGGGACGTCATGGAAGGCTTACGGCGCCGATTCGAGAAACTGCATACTCGCTTTCAGAGGCCATCTTCCGAAGCGGCTCCAGCAGCAGGAGAAACAGTTTCTGGAGGCCGAAATGTTCCAGTCTACAATAAGCATCTCTGTCAGCTTTGTAGGCCGGCGATGGACTATATTCGTGGCGTGCCAGTCACAGACTCGGATATGTATCGGCTTGAGGAAAAGGAAGACTCGGCCTATCTGAAGCTTCAGTCTCCCTATGATGGGCGGAGCCTCAAGAAGTCGGCCGACGAAGGTTGTTATATTTGCATAGCATTCTGCAACTCGCTGCTTCGGCGGGGCTATACAAAGGGCTCCTTGACCGGAAAGGTTTGCGTCATGTGGAAGTTCTCCGCCGAATCCCCAGGCCGAATATGGTGCTTTTTCGGGTTCTTCGAGGTATGAATGTGCGTTTGCCGCATGTTGTAGGCAGAAAATGATCGGTAGTCTAGGAATTCGGACAGCCCCGAAATCGGGATTTCCTTCTTAATCCACAATTTACGCTTTTACGCAGACGCAGTAACCTTGGCAGATCGCTAAGCCCTCGCTATCCGCACAGGTCCTTCACTCAAAGTAGCAGTCCCAGCTCCAATTTACTGCTAGAATATCAACCGGTAGCGGATATGATGGAAAACTCGCTGTGGGAGCTTGTTACTCAGTGGATAGAGCGATGTTCCACACGCCACCAACTTACTTGTACTGCCACAAGCACCTGCATGTTCCCCACACGATTAGTAAGAGTAGAAAGCACGGATACCGGATTAACGGCTCGTCTTGTAGAAACAGTTGTACATGGACTTACAATGGAGTACGTGCTATATCTGCGAATAATTCGCAGCCACAGTCCATGACCGCACCCATGGCTGCGCACTAACACGGGCTCAATAGACCTTACCTGACTCTCAGCCACGTTTGGGGTGTTGAGCTGTTTCTGACTCTGACGTCCTCGAATATTGTGGAGTTTCGTACCGAGATTCCTGTCAACGAGCTACGAACAACCTTCAAAGATGCTTTGACAATCGCACAGAAGCTTGGATATCAGTACATATGGATTGACTCCCTATGTATTATGCAAGACAACCTTGATGATTGGCGCTATGAGTCCGCCCGCATGGGCGATGTCTACCGCGGCTCCGCATGCAACATTGCGGCATGTACCAATGATACTGGAGGCCAAAGGCTTCTCAACCGGCACCGTAGAATTGAAGATTTCGATACTCTACGATTCATTGACTTGCGATCGGAAGAAGAATGTCTGTGCTTTCCTGACCAAATCTGGCTTGAACCAATAGAAAATCAATTGAATAAGCGGGCCTGGGTGATTCAAGAACGCCTGCTTGCACCGCGAACCGTCTACTTCGGATGTAGACAAGTTTTCTGGGAATGCGGCTGTGCTTTAGCTTGGGAAGCATGTCCTGAAGGTACTACTGGAGCGTATATCACCGAAGACTTCAAGACATGGAGGCCTCCATCGGAAGTAATGACCGCATTTGACATTGACCGTGTTGGAGAAGGTATATACGATGCTCAGGTATATTATCGGACGTACGGACAATGGGAACGTATAGTCGAGGCATACTCCAGAGCAAGGTTGACCAAGGAGAGAGACAAATTGGTGGCGCTGTCTGGGATAGCTGGAGAAATGCAAGGCATTCTGAAGGACAAGTATGTTGCAGGTCTTTGGAAGGGCAATCTGTTACGGGACCTGCTATGGAGTGTTGTTGAAGAGAACTCGCGACGTCCGCAGAGTTATCGTGCTCCATCATGGTCGTGGGCATCGGTTGACGCAGGTGTAGAGTATGAAAGATTTAGCCACGGTAATCGTGGGCTCGCTGAGATAAGGGAGGTCTTCACTGTGCCATTAGCCGAAGATCCGAACGGCGAGGTCAAAGGAGGCCACGCTACCATCTGCGGTGGATTGATAAGAATAAACCTCTCGCAAAACCTCTCGCCAACGAGTCGCCATAGCGGACACAGCTTTGAAGGGTCTCCAATTAAGTACGTATTTGATACTATTCAGGATTCTGAAGTCGAGGAAATCCATTGTATCTCGTTATTATGGGGCGCTGCAGGGATATGTGGTTTGCTGCTACAAAGCACTGGTCGGGGCAGTCGCCATTACCAAAGGATCGGTATGTTTACCACTAAGCCGAGACCAAGTCAGAGAAATCTTGCAAGACTACTCGGTTTTTCCCAAGAGCTTTTTGATGTACCTGGTTCTACCAACCTTCTGGATCGGCGTTGGGAAGACCCACTTCAGGAGAACAGTTCCATTACCGTGGGCGAGGAAATCGTTGCACGCGCTCGTAGGCGTATGAGGCCCTCCATGGAGGTGGTAACTATTATCTAGAAATTGCGACGCGTCATACGAGCAAGTCTCAGACCTACATAGCAACCAGACCAATCTGAGCTTTGACACGCGTGCCATGTGCGTCGACATGCTCTTATCATATACATAGCTGGATATTGATGCGTCGTAGCGAATATCAGAGCATGTCAATGGAGTCATCCGGTGCCCGCCAGGTAGAAATGGCCCAGATTTCCCAGCACAGTCTGGTCATTTGCGGGACCTGACTCTGCTTCTGCGACGTGGACTCACGGTCCCAATTCGACGTGTCAAGTACATTCAGATGAGAAGGACCACGTCCTGAAGGCTGGAGGCAACGGTGAGCCATGGGATCGATCACCGCAGTGTGCCACGTAGGCGTCTTTAAGGGAGCCTGCACACGTATTAAGAGAATACAACGCTCTGAATGGGGCGTTTAGACATCGTCCAAGCGTCTTCTCTAGAGT
The DNA here is from genome assembly GCA_021030975.1 of Lichenothelia convexa. Lineage (NCBI taxonomy): Eukaryota > Fungi > Ascomycota > Dothideomycetes > Lichenotheliales > Lichenotheliaceae > Lichenothelia > Lichenothelia convexa. Next base: position 49,192 of record JAGFMK010000204.1, on the reverse strand, counting down.
GTTTGCGATTGCAGGCATCAAACATTGACCATTGTTGCTAATGTTCTTACTCAGACCTATTACGAGCTCCTCAATTAACTTCATATATTGGGAGAACCATGGTCGAGGCCGTCTAGGTATTAACAATCAAAGTTCTACAGATCCAAACCCTTACCACACTCCAGGCCTGTAGTCGAGCTTGTTGAGATTGTGAGGGGGATCCCCATAGCCTTAGTTCGGGAACCCTTCAACACTAAATGCAAAAGCTGCGCGAGATATCGGTGTTAAGATCCTCGTGACAAAGGCCAAATAATCCAAGGACCCTCCTACAACGTCAAGTCGAGGTGGTTTCACATCTCATTGTCGGAGGCAAGCATGCCCAAGTACCATAACGCAAGCAAGACAGTCATTCGAGGCTCATCCATAGTTCCTTCCGTCTCCCAAGGAATAGCCTCCGAGAGCAAGAGGCCACCGCCGTTATCGAGCCTCTGGATAGCGACAAGCTCACGATCAGTAAGTATGAAGCCATAACGAGCTTTACGCTGCTTCATATACCAGTTGGCTTGGGCCAAGACTCGGTTGAACTGCTCTAGATCACCTGGGTCTGAGCTGTGACCTAGCGAAGAAATCCATTCCCAGGAGGTCGCCAAGACACCAGGAGCGCGGTTCGGTTGATTTGCCCCCAGAAGAAGTGCGTCGTAATACGCATAGGCGGCAATGGACTCCTCAACCAGACTGGCAAGTTCGCCTTCACCGAAAGACAGCACTGTGAGGTTACCAAGCTGACCGTTACGTCCGAGTTCTGCAAACCATTGCCGGAGCGCACGTCTGAGTCGCGATTCGAGATACAGGGTGAATCTCCAGCGTACGCTGATAACTGAGTTAATCCATTGCGGGGGAGAGCTTGGTACCCAGTCGTCCTTGATTTGCGTTTCTCTTAGGAGGGGTCCATATTGCTGCATGATATTCTGCAGGTTGAACGCATACCACAATCCAACATAGTTGATATCCCGAGGACTGTAGCTTTGATTCTTTGTATTCTCAGGTGGAACGTCGGCAAGGTCCGTAATCGGCAGCACCGGTGGACCGTACTGCAAGTATGATAGCAGACTCGTTTGATTCGACATGGAGAGGTAGCTCGAGACGTGTGATCATTCCAAAAGATGGAGTATGCTTGTTACGAGTGCGGTGACGAGCCCTCAATAACACACCGGAGGTCCCCAGAGTGAGTAGCTTCGGAAAGTCCGGAGGAACCAGGAAAAGACCTTGCAGTTCAAGAAGCTATTAGGGGTTGATGTAGGTGATATGGTATGGGCGAAGCCCGAGGAGTTTGTGTCCAGTAGACTCGAGGCGGAGATACAGTTAAGTACCTTGCTGCCTGTTCTGGTCGAGCCTCACGTGATCAGTACTCAGCGGCACCCCCGAGTGAGGTTGAGTACCCGGGTGGGTCATATGCATTTAAGCTACCTAGGTATATATGTGTCTCTTTCAATTACCTTCTGAACCACTCGGAGAGGCAGCTTTTCGCATCTGTCCAGCTATCACCACCTCGATCATGGATCCCGCAATGTCAAGCAGCGAGTCGGACCGGTTCGTCGGTGTCACTCGTGCCGACGTCACCTTCATTCAGATGCTCAAAACATCCGAGAACTCAATCATCTTCCATGTGTCCGTACGGCAACTGGTCTGTGTAATGAAAGTGGTGAGCAATCTCGACTTACTCTACCGATTGAGTTATTCTGACCTACAACTTCCAGTACCGCAAAATTGAGCGCCACTACGCCCATCCTAAAGACCGTGAGATCGATCTTTTAACTTGCGAGAGCAGCGCGTATCGGCGGCTAAAGGCGAAAGGACTATGCGAGCGCCATGGCATCCCTGATTTCTACGGGGTAATGGAGAACATAGATCCTCGGCTTTGGCGGCCGCAACTGGATAAATTCCGCAACGACAAATTACCTCCCAATGCAGTTCTCATCGAGTATGTCCCAGATATGCTGTTAATAGATCTGGCCACGTATTCGCCATCACGACTGGCTCGGCTTAGAGGAATCCTCAAAGAAATTCATCAGGCGCGAGTGTTGCATGGTGACACAATGCCCCGGAACATGATAGTCCAAGAGAGCTCGGAACGAGTACTTTGGATCGATTTCGACCGCGCTGCGACATACCCAGAAGATGAACCACTCAATGCAAGGCAGCAGGAACATATAGCCGTCGAAGAGGGGTTAATGGATGAATTTGTAGATTTTCTGGTACTACTTCACCAATGAAATCTCGACGATCGCAGACCTAGCTAATGCCTGCGCAGGAGGAAGACTACAAAGAGGGTGAAATCTCCAGGACTTGGGCGTACTATTACTCTTTGTAGGCAGATATACCTCCGCCGTTGGTAGGTCAGTTCAGACAGATTTGAATCGAGCCGCCTACTGGGGACCCTCTCGTACGCAGATGCCTTTTCACAAATCGTCACGTCGACGAGTTACGGAAGGTAGCTGGCGCTTTTTACAGAACCTTTGGACGATTCACTGTTTAAACGGCTGTACTCCTTCCAGGTAATATGCTGGTCGGAAGGTGCTAAAGTCCAGGACACGCTGGGTTTGGCAACACCCTTTCGAGGGTGCTTTAACCGCCTGGAGACTCGGTGGCTGGCTGGCGTGGTTTGTTCGTGCCTATCTCGGGTAGACGTAGAGCATCTTCGAACCTGCGTGGCTCGATGTTCCGAGGGCTCCTGAACATTGTCGCCAACCCATACTTCGGACAAGCCTGGGTCAAGCTCAACTCCTGCTGTGTCATATGCGTCATCGTAGTCGCAGTTCTCGCCGACCACGTTTCCGGCGGCCCTCGCAGCTTGCGTCTTGTTGCCAGCCCACGGTCCAGAGTCATGCTTACGGTCATTGTTTTGGGTCCTGATATCCTCGCGAACTGAATCCTCTTCTGGATTCCACAGTGCTCCAAGTATGATTGTAGAGGAACCGTCGTCATCCACGCTGGCACCTGACTGATCCCGCCGGCTTACTGGAGTCATGCGTCCGCGATTCAAGGCAACACCGTAAATCAGTCCAACGTTGCACGCTAACTCCAAACATTTAGCTGCAGAAAGCCTTTCTCTCGGATCAAATTTTAGCATTCCTGTCGTAAGAAGGTCCAGTAAGGGGTCAGACTCCCACTCGTCGACATAATTAACAACATGGTGACACCAGGAAAGACCCCATTCTCTCTTTGCCCGCCTATCACCCTGCCTTGGACGGTCTTTCTTAAATCCTTGATGGGGAAGGCCGTAGGCATATCCGAGTCCAACAAGTCCTAATGACCACAAGTCAACGGCGGGGGTGTAGATTTCACCGCAATAGATCTCAGGTGCGGAGTAGAGCAGTGTTCCACATTCAGTCTTCAACCGGGAGTTCTCGTCGTCAACTTTCGCAAGTCCGAAGTCGGCGAGCTTGATACTGAGAGGATCACGAGACTCCACGAGGATGTTCTCTGGTTTGATATCTCTATGCGTCACGTTATAAGAATGTAAGAACTCAAGACCTTCAAGGCACTGGACGAGCGTGACGACAGTCTCCTCCGCTGTTATAGAGAACTCCTTGTGCAGATCTTCTAGGTTCCCGAGAGGGAAATATGGCATCACTAGAAGAGGATCCGGCTCCTCCCGAAAATCTACGACCTGGACGATGCGGAGCTACGCATACGATTAGACGCGTGTGTAGACGAACCCTTCCGGCGAGACTTACGTGTGGGTAGCTTCTCATGATCTGGACCTCGCGGTACATCCTCTTTAGCCATACAGCTTTATGTGCTTCTCTTTCTCGCTCATCCTTCACCCGGCGATACGATCGGTAGAATTCTTTCCCGGCGTACACACAGGCAGTGCTCACGTCAACCACTTTGTCAACCCTTCCAAATCCACCAGCTCCAAGCTCACCATCTGGAACATAGATAGGACGCTGTCGTGGAGAAAGGCACTGACTGGGAGCTGCGGTGGATTGGTTGCTGTAGATGTCGAGGGCATCGAGAGGAGGAGGGGCGCTGGCGCCTTCCAGAAGCTGGTCCACGTTCTCGGAAAAGTCCTCTTGGCAAGTATAATGGCTGGCTAGCTGGACCTTGAAAGCTAGGCCGCCGCTACGGGGAATACGGACTACAATCCCGGTGTTCGCCCGCAAATCAAGGGATAGAATCCAAGAGAAGTGACGCCGTACTTGGTCGCTCGCCTTTCCGCCGAAACCCACAGAAGTTCCATGGGTCGAGGAGTCCCTCAGTACAATGTGCTCATTGTTGTCAAAGCCAATGGAGAAATGGCGATTGCTGACGCCCTCGGTTCCTCTATGGCCCAACAGAACATCGCACACCCTTGGATCGGTCCCAAACATATGTTTGATTATTTTTGGGTGGTTCACTGAACGTGAGCGGGAGTCGATGTCTAGGATCGGAGTCGATCTCAGGCAGCGCTGGCGCGGCAGGAGTCGGTTCCCGGCTTGAGATGGTAGCGAATTCAGCAATCCCAGTCGTTCGTGCCAGATACCTAGCAGTGTTATGGGCCAGACGGAATGCGTCCTCTGCCAATTTGCTGGCACCACCCCAAGGTATCAAAGTTGCTATGAGATCCGGATTCTCCATGCTTGGCCACAAGCGGGGCGAGATGTTGCTTCAACGGTTATCATGGGGGCAGTCAGTGTACTTTTAAAGGGCGGCTGGATATTGCTATCGCCCGTCTGTGCATGGGTGACATCCATGTCACAGCGTGCCATTATTGGGCAATCGTTAAGCGCCCACATTAACATGTCTCAACTCGCAAGCACGTGAGTCATAGGGCCTTGCCGGGGGCAAGGTGAATCTAAGTCGTGGCATCCTTTGTCCTACCCGGGCGGCCTTCATTTGGCACACTATGAGGGCTACTGAAGCTGATCAAAGTCTCAGCAATAACGCACGCTTGTATGTCCTTGACGTCTCAGCTTCTAATACGGGCGTGCCCCCGCGTAGCTGCATGAACAGTTTCAGAGTGTGCTGCGACTTTTGTCACCTCGCCTGGCTTTCTGCCCCACCTAGTGTCGCCATTGCACGCCCGGGCGGCCTCCACGGCCTCATAATCAAACATTAAGACAAGCAATAACGCGCGAAGCTCGATCTGCCATGGTCTCAACTACTGAGTATACTGTTGAGGACATGCTGAAATTTACGGTTGAGGACGTTCGGGACGTATCGTATGGGAGCCATTCTCCATTTCATTCTCCCAGCGGCAAAGTCTTGCTAACGCAGCTCTGTTTGATAGATCCCTGAGAGTGAAAGGTTTTCCAGATCTGGAGCCTGAGAAGCGTGGCCAATGCTTTCAGAAGCTAAGGTACATCAAGTCCAAAGCAGACACTGAGCCAGGACGGCACGATGCTGATGAGGCGCTGCTATTCGGCTGCCTAGGGACCTCATGCGTCAGAGAGACCAGCTGGAGCAGTCTAACCCCGTGAATGCAGACGCATTGAAAGCAAAGCTCATGTGAGAATGGACCACCTAGAAGCATTCTCAACAACGCTGATACGCCGGCAAACACAGGCAGATTGATTCGCCGACCTCATCCCGATCCCCCTCCTCTCACTCCCCAAGCCCCGATCTCGATAGCCCGTCCATATTGGAAAAGCACATGTGCAGAGAAAGGGAAGCCTACGACGCTCTTGTTCAAGAGGGCGGTCGCCCTTCTCACCCAGTGTCGCTCGGTCTTGACGTCTTGCAGTATGCTGAAGAATATAAAGATATTGTTTCATACTGGCAGTCGCTGGGTCTAGAGGGCATGGTGTTTGCCCGTCAGTTGGACGATTGGAGGACATTTCGCAAATGGCAGCAACAAGCACGGCAGTTCTATGTACAAGGGAACCGGTTTTCCGAGTATCAGGACAAAGTCCGCAACCTTCGACGAAAATACGGTCATCAAGACGATGTCGGGCTACATCAAACGCTTGAGAAACAGAGCAAATTACAAGACTGGGTAGAATACCAGGATTTTCTCTATCAGAATTCCGAGAAACTCGAGGGACAGCTGAAAAAAGCACATGAGCGTTTGGACAAAGCGCGGGCGGAAATAAGGAAGTCGGGCCTGCCAAGGCCGAAAGAGGTATATAATCGAGACAATTTCAACACAGACTACGGTGTGCTTCTTCTCCAGGCCAGTAACCAGATTCGTGAGGCTCGGGACAAAGTCAAAGATGGACAGCGAAAGATGAAAATAGCCAAAGAACGGTTGACGGCTGCAGAATCCGATGGCTCACAGGATGTCCTTACGCGACACATCCTGGTGAGGATGGCTAAGGAGGAGGTTCGATCAGCGCAAGCGCTAATACAAGAGTCGAAGCATTTGGAACAAGCTGCAGAGCTTAGGGGAGACCTACTGAGTAGTCTGAGTGAGGTGCAGAATAGCGAAGAAAAGCTTAACGAGTACAAGAAACGGTTGGCATGGTGTGATGAACAGCTTTCAGTTATTGCTTCAGAATGCGAAATCGTTGCTGCCAAAGTAGGAGACGATGGCATTCTAGGCCAAACCAAGAAAGCCAGCTCAAGATTACGTCAAAGTCAGCTCCGGTCCGAATCGTCCAAGGCCAATGGATTGCCCAAAGAGGCTGGGCATAAGGGTGGGCGGCGAACGACACGCTCAGTCCTTACTCCATCCCACGAATCCGGAGTCCGTAAAGCTCGCAGAGGGACATCGGTCGCGCCTCGCCAGAAGATATCGACGAAAGAGGTGCAGGCAGCCGAAAAGGCCACCACCCCTCCCGACACTTCCCGTCTCAGAAGCAAACGAATACCCAAGCCTAGCACTCAAGTGCAAGTTCCAGACAGCAGTTGCCTTCATGTTACTCGTGCGTCGCGAGTGTCAAAGACACGTAACAACCCGCAATCCAGTGCAGGGCAGAAAGAAAACAAGCGGACAAGGAAAGCAAATAAACATTCTGGCCCATCCGAAGGTCTGAAGTTGAGGTCCTTGCCCACGCCAGCCGCCCTGCCACTTCGCAGAAGCACACGGGTATCAAGGAAGCCGGAGAGGTTCTGCCCTGGTTGAAGAGAATTTATAAGGTTTCACAATTTTCGAGCCTCTACTCTACCGGACGAGAACATCCCAATCAGAGCGTAACTGGAAGCTCGACATGCTCGCGCGATCGAACTATGCCAGCAGCGGGGACTGTCTTCCGTTATGCAATGACGATGCCACATTCATGAGCACTATGCTTGCGGCAGCAGTTCTCGGACGCTCCAACGAGCTACATTGCAGCTCTCTAAATCTAACCTCCCGACATTGCGAATCGACGAGCCGTTAATACTGGTGCTTATCAAGTTAACAACGCTGTTGCATAAATAAACGCTACCACCTATGCAGTGGAACCTTGCCTCTTGTAATGGACGATGTACAGAGGGATATCCCAACAGGAGGCGGGATTTCAGATGCTCTCGAGGTACCTGATTACGAGCCATGGAAGCGGTTGACGGCGGAGTAAGCGGGGCAGCAACCGCACTTTATCTGTCGATGAAGAAGGAGCCGTTGCATAGCCACGGCTGTTTCGAGCGAGTCGAGTTAAAGTTTGTGTTTCAGAGGGTGTCGATTGGACACTGAGATGAAGACAAGCAGCTTGCGAGGGAGAAAGACAGGCGACTGGCCAGATCATCCGCTTCGACTCGAAGACGAGGATCCAAGACGGACGAGTGTCATCACGATCGAGAGAGGTGAAAAGTGGTGGCAGTTCCGATGTCTGCGAGGCTTGCAGAGATGAAACCAAAACCGAATTGTAGTCTATCGGAAAGAAGCCATATTGGATTCCAAAAGTCAACTCTGATATGCGAAATGCAATTCAGCCAAGCACATGAAGAAGCGCAATGAACCAGGCTTCAATTTGCCCGCAGCACCATGTAGGGATACCACCCATAAAGACACCACTTCTCTGAGCAGCGGTGAACATTATTTGGACACGCCAAGCCTGTCAAAAGAAGTCCTCACCCGCCGCCGCTACTGCTATTGCGGCTCTGCCGCAATTGTACAAACCACGCCAGCATAACGATCACGCTCACCAACTCCTCCTCCCGCGTCACCTGCCCCCTCCACACAAACTCGCCCCGCTCCCGTCCGTTGTAGCTCAGCAAACGGAACACGCAAAGCACCGCCCCACCGCCAGACTCATCCCTGAGCACAAACCCCGGCCTGCGGAACCGACTCAGCCCGTACTGTTTGTCGTGGCTGTGCTCCCACAGCAGCCGTCGCCTACCAGCATCACCACCGCCGCCAGGGACGGTGAAGGCGTGTTTGACGTTGCAGATCCCGATGCTCTCGATCTTGGTGCTCGGTAGCAGCGAGTCTGCGCGCGGGTCGCCGAGCCAGACCTCGTTGGAGCTGAAGCAGTGCGTGCGGTGGGCGGCGAGGGCTTCGCCTGCGAGATCGCTGCCGGCGTGTAGGATGAGACCGGGCCCGGTGGTCCAGGTGTGGATCTTGAGGTAGTAGGCTGGCTCGTGGTTGTCTTTGAGGACCATGTCGCATTTGAAGACGCCGAGGCGCTCGAGGCGGAGCGTTGGTGGGAGAATGGTTGGGGGTGAGTTTGGGTCATGGTAGGAGGGCGGGGCGGAGGTCGTGGATGTCTTCCCAGAGGCGAGGGTAGACGGAGGGAAGTGAAGATGGTCGGCTTTGTCGGGTGGGAAGGCCATGGGGCGCTTTCTCAATTTCTGAGTTGGCTCGTGAAGTTTGGGCAGCCAGCGATAGTCTTCGCCCACTTGAGCGTTTTCTCCGTTATTATGCTGGAGGATATCTTCTCACTGCTGCGTAGTGGTACTTCGTAACAGGGGGTGACAGATGGGTGTATATAGTGGTGCCTGGGACACTTTTCTTGCTAATTTGGAGAATTGAAGTTGAAGACGAGAAAAATTTACTACAGCTGCATATTTAACTTGCGGCGAAGGGAAAGGGAAGAGTCATATTATCCTGCGTCTATTATCCATATGGGGCTATGATCCCATACGGACAAGGCACATAAGGTAAGCAGTGAAACACTCGAGCAAGGCGATGTTGAGGCGCAGCAAAATACGGGCTTACACCGCCTTGGCGCGCCCTCACGTGAGCTTTGCAATACGAAGACCCAGCATTCACTGCCACAAGCCTAACTGTCGCTTGTGCTCGATCTTGATCCAATGTAATGTTTTTATTGGGAAGCCTGGGTGGTTGGAGGGAGTACTTTTCATATATAGAGACTAGCTACAATACAGGGTGGTACATAAACAATTCACCTTTGTACGGAGGATGACATACTTTAGTAATAAGAGTTAAGGTAAGTTGGTACTTGGAGCAAAGCTGTCGATTATTTTTATGAAATAAAGTTGTGTGCGCAAGATAGATATAATACTCTAAGTAACTAGAATGCTACGCTGAGAAGGATTGTTAGCGCGCTACGATACTATCGGCGTGTCTTCCTCGTCACGCCGATACACTGTCATCCACCCACCACTCATCGCTTTGCGCCCTCGGAACAGTCCAACATCAACCTGTCAATGAAGGAACGTCGATCTTAGAAGGAATGTTCTACGAAGCGCCACCATCTGCCAGGCCTATACCTACCACGCTGCCACCTACCACTCCGCAAGCTACCAGGACGCAAGCTACCACGCCGCAAGCTACCACGCCGCAAGCTACCGCGACGCAAGCTACCACGCCACCACCCACTACGCCATCACCATCCCCGTCACCTGAGAGCGATTCTACGTCTGCTGATAGTGAATATGGTGAATTTGCCACCACAAAGAGGAAACGGAATAATCACAGTTCCTCGAATCGTAAGAGAATGAAATTAGTCACTACATTTCAGTATCATTTAGAAGCGTTTCCGAGGTGGCAGTCGCGCGTTGATGCGTATACTAGCACCATTGTTCGAGCAGAAGCCCAAAAATTGGCAGAAGATTTGCAACGGCTTCCGCTTGAGCTCCGACGAAAGATATACAGTAACTGTTCCCGAGGGGACGCCATGTCCAAGTAAATCATACCTGTGTTGGATCCAGACTTCCGCTGGTGTTTACCGTTGCGGGGTGCGGATCTTTGGAGGGTAATCATTTCTTGAACCCGAATTACGTCGGCGAGCCGATTGCAGCCGAGGCGTTAGAAGCATTATACGAAGAAAGCTGCTTTGATATTGGATTGGGGGATTTGCACACACTTCTGCAGGGGTGTGGCTTCTTCTCGGAACCGAGACCGATTTGCCTGATCCGGCATCTTGTTATCTACGCCGATGGAGGGGAGTGGTATATTGGTTATGGGTGTCACAATGATGGGATAAATGCGGCAGACTGGATTGATGCCACCGACAATGGCTCCGACCGCCATCTGGACGAGTACAATCTACATTTTACGAAACAGTTCCGTATACCGCATGCCCTCTCCGCGGACGTGAAGGGATGGAGGATGAGTCGCATTTACAAGCAAGCTGAGCGTGCTGGTCTCAGAGCTCTTTGTCGAATGCCAAGATTGCAGACTGTGTAGTTCCGGATATACTTCACGAAATCGTTCTGCGGGTTCGATCTTCGAGCGCTGGTACCAACCCTCCGACACCTGAGCAGCAAAAATGTCGCAGTCATGGTATCATGCGGGACCAACATCGTCCCTCGCAAGGCCAACACGTCCTCATATGAAGCGGCGGGCCCCGATTGGTATGATATTAGCAACATGTTCAAACCGCCTTCGACAGACAATGTCAAATTCGCCGAAAAGCACGCGCTCAACGCGCACCCAGTTCTTGCGAGGCGTGATCAGCTGCTATCAAAGGGGTGCTTCGGGAATCCGAAGTATGAAGTCGCAATGCGGAGAGAACGGTTCTCAAAGAAGCGTTGTCTGAGCGACTGTGGGGGTTGGCGCTGCGCGCGGGTGCAAGTGGATAAGATATACCGTGAGCTTGAGACACGGATGCAATCTGAAGTAGATGAGTTTGGGGAGTGGTATGTAGAGCGTATACGGGAAACGCATGGAGTGGGTTTGATGGAGTATGGCAGCCTCCCGGCGGCTGAGGCTCACTTTGAAGCAGCACATGCCGGGTCATAAATGGACAAGGGTCATGGAGAGGAGTAATAACGAGAATTTACCATCTCCCGACTCGAGTCATAGTTTAAGCACCTTTAACTACAGACAGCTCAGATCTTGTATCCTAGAGTGACGGTGAATCCTATTCTGCCTTAGAGAATTGGTTTCGAACTTTTGAAATCCACCACTACAGAGGCAGCAGTATATACCCCATGCTTACGATACTATCAGGCTCGTACTAGTTATACTTAAACAAGAGAAAAGCAATATTACCTGAATTATATGTTAAATGCACTATAGCATTGTGATAGGAAAATTCTTATCAGTTCGAGCTAGAGCTAGTGTTGTTGATCTCAGTTCTGTGCGGTGGCTTGCTCGCTGACGAAATCAATATCTTGACTCGCCTCCCGGACCAGTAGCCATGCGCTTTTCCCTTCCCCCATCTTGCTGACTCTTCTCCGATTTTGCACCTTGCTCTTCTCCACCTGGACCTTCCTTTCCTCCCAGCTCGCAAAACGCCTTAAATGTCGTAAAGCAATCACTAACACTCTCCAGAACACACTCCGCCGTCGCGCCGACGAAAAACACATACCCCTCCTTCATCTCCTCGCTCTTATTCCCCACGCTAATCTTCCCTTCGCCACCGGTACATATCAGTATCGAAGGTCCTTCAATTGCTTCGAACGTAGCTTTCGCGCCCTGTCTCTTCAGATCCGTCTTTATGACGCTGAACTCCTCTATAGGTGGGTCGTAAAGGATTGATGAGGAGTTGGAGGAGTATGCGGTGGAGTTTAGAGCGACGTATGGGTAGTCGGTAGGGTTCATTTTTTGTTCGGAGATGGGCGCGTAGTTGTATGTTAGGATTGAGACGAGAGTGGAGACGTCTTTGAATTTGGGGGTGAAGCCGGCGCGGACGACGTTATCGGAGGAGGCCATACACTCCATCATGTCTTTCCACCACTCATTAGCGCACAGTTGTCATGCAGTTGCTGGGAGAGTGGATAATCTTACCGCCACTGAGATATGCATGGATGTCATCAGCCCGCAGAAACATAGCCTCTCCAGGTTCGAGCTTGACGTGGTTGAGGAAGAAAAGCACAAGCAGTCCGATGTCACCGGGAAACTGTCCATTCAAGCGTCCAACGAGCTCCGCCAGTTCTTTCCCGCTATCAGGCCCAGGACCGCCACCTCCAGCGAAAGACTCGGGATTGCTCTTGGCGGAATCCACGAGTTCTTGCGTCGCATATTGTATCGCATCTTTGTCCGCATTCATCAGAGCCGAAAACACTTTCCGCAGCGCATCCTTGTTCAAGTCCATTGTCTGCTCATCATCGGATGTCTCGTGTCCCTCCACCGTCGACTGGAAATTGTTGGCGTTCTCTTCGCCAACGATCTTGCGGAGGGCGGGGATGGTCTTGAGGAAGTGGGTGGTTTCCTTCAGTGGCCGGAAGCCGCAGAGGCCGTCGAAGGGTGTAATGGCGATTGCCATTTCGGGTTTATGATTGTCATCTGAAGTTTGTCAGAGTAGGATACGGGCTATCAGTGAGACAATCGTACACACCAGGGTAGTTCTTCGGGTCCTTCTTGTGCAGCTCTTCTGCCTCCTTCTTGTTTGGATGTGCTTGTATGCTCAACGCCTTTGCTATGGACAGGACTTTGAAAAGGAAGGGTAATTTTTGACCGTATCGTTCGCTGATCTCTTTGGACATTAGGGCTTGGTTGTCTTGGACGAGATCGAGGAGGGTGCGCCCAGTTTCGACGTCTTTCGACGGTAGTGAAGGGTGTGTTCCCATCCATAGCTACAGTAAATCCGTCAGCTTCGTCTAGCTTTTCGTGGACAATTGAGGAAGGAGTTTAAGGGCGCGTATATCCCCGGGTTGTAGTTCAAATGCCGGTAGTCACACACCTCCGCATATGGCTTTTCGTCTTGAATGGAGACGTCCTTTGATGGTGTCGCCGAAGCAAACTTAGCCGCTGCAGACTCTTTGCCAACCTTCCCTATACAGCTTTAGTCTTGAGGCCTTAGCATGCAAGCCATGCGGTGGCTCACCCCAGTCGTAACTGTTTACGCCTGCACATTATTAGCATTCACGTGTAGGCCGTGTCATGTGTGTCTCTGACCGACCGCATTGGAGTCTGATCAAGGGAACCTGCATTGTAATGGTTGTGGCGATGTGGTCGAGTCCTTGCACTTGTTATCCTCAATTGATCAAGTACCTAATTGCTTGGGATCATTTATTTTGTTGGAAGATCGACAAATGAAGGCGGAAAGTGCCGCTGATTGCCCGCTAGGCCGATAGGCGGCTAGCAGCTGGATCCCGCTCAAGCCACAATCTGGGGTAAGGGCTCCTTCAAGGCTTGAGATCAACACGTGTTAACCGTCGTTAAGCTGCCACCTGTCGCTCAGTCCATTTCTGTCTCTTGAGCTTTCGGCGTTCGCAGGCGTCAGTGTCAAATCATTGAGCGTCATGGGGTTTTCTTGCTAAGGCGCTCCTTAGAATCGAAGGTGCAAGATGGCGGCTCGAAACCGGCCTCGCGCCGGTCATGCTAAAGATGATCTGGATGAAGAGCGCCACATATGGAACACCATCTTAGCTCATGTCAAGAAGCTGAGAGCTATCAACAGCAGAGCGGTTGAGGTGTCCAAGCAAATCGTCGCTGCGGAAAAGGAAATAAGTTTGGATGCGGGTATGTTTAGTTTCTCGCCAGTGTGTCCCGTCACGCTTGATTAGCGTGAACACACTTCTCCTTTCAATAGTGGGTTGGTGGTAGTTCCTAGTTTTGCAATAAATGTCAAGGCGTCGATTGTAGCATCTGGTCTCCGAAATATCCAAAAGGCTCTGTCTTTCAGAAATCAAACAACTCGCTGGAGGAGTTGCCAAATCCCACAATAAGCTTTCGTTTCGCTCATAAGGTTGCGAGCTCCCCACGCGCAGATTTCAGCATACGTATTGGTGGGACCTTTCTTCTGACATCTTCCTTCACAGCTCCTTCTATCCAGAAACTCGACGACCTCGACAAGATGTACCGGGACGGCGTCAAGCTGGCGGAGGAAGAGCAGAAGATCCTTAATGACGGTAGTGACGAGGAAGTCATCAAGCAAATGGGCATTCTAATTGCACTTCGCACCGCCAGCGAACAAGACGCATCTCAGAATCTTACCGTCGTCAAACCACGAAATCTGAAGCGCAAGCTGGAAGCTGACAGTGCTGTCGAATCTCCCGCCCCATCACCTACGGTGTCAGTTCCGGCGTCGAGGTTGATGAGCAAGGCGGCTTCGAGAGCCGGTTCCGTACCCGCAGGCCGCGAAGTCTCTGTGAAGATTGAGGATGGCGCTAGTGATACATCTAAAGGTATGACGCGCCTCCGCTCAACATCCAAGACGGTTATGCTAACCATACAGCAGCTGCTTCGAGCGAGAAGCAGGCAAAATTGACCGTTGGTGCAGAGGTCTGCTACCGCCACACCAACAGACATTCAGTCGATGTTGAAGGCGAAGGCATGCTTTGCCTCGTCACGAACGTCATCGGGGAAGGGAAGCAGAGGAGGTAGGTCGTGGCTTCTCCAAACATATCACGGACGCTGACCGAAGCAGATACGAAATCCAAGACGCCGACCCAGATCCTGAGCCGGATGCACAGGGCAAGTTCCCACCTCCGTACAGGGCTCCGGTATCAACTCTCATACCGATACCAACAAGCAATGCCAACTTGCCAGATCTGCCAAAAGGCAAACAGGTTCTAGCATTGTATCCCGGCACGACCACGTTCTACAAGGCGGAGATTGTGGCGACGAAGAAGGAGTCGTATAGATTAAGGTTTGAAGGGGAGGAGGAGGGAGAGCAGGACAAGGATGTGGAGAGGCGTTATGTACTTGATGCTGTTAAATAGAGGGGTTTGTACATAGTCTTATACCCATGCTATTCATTTCACGGTGGTGCTATCACATGTTTACAACGCTATCTTTCCTTCTCGAGTGTTCGACCGGAAGCATTCACCGGGTCGCTTCAGAAGCCTCACATTGCTGAGCGGATATTGATGGCGCTTCAGCCATCCAGCGGCAAGGCGTCCGGTAGTTGGAGAAAATTTAGCCCATGTCTCGAAAGATTTCTGACCTCACAAGGATCGCCATGCTAGCAACCCACAGTCTCGGCCAATCTAACAGCGATCCTCCACTTCATGCCCCAGGCACAGCGATATAAATGCAACAGACATGGGGAAACAAGCGAGTATTAATACCGATTATTAGCTCTGATCCGAGCTGGGATCTGTCCCCGTTGTTAGCGTCAGGGGTAAATCGATAGTCAATCTTGAAAGATCTACGCGCACGACCTGGGGTACCTGCAGCCGCTGCGACTTCTCCGTTTGGGACATCTTCACCAATTCTCCACGACTACCGTACCCTCTAAGTACTACCTCACTTCCTAAGTCGCGAGTCGAACACGGATACAATCGCCTCAACCATACTACGTTTCGGACTGCCTGGCGACAATCGCACTCCTCCTCCATCCACCGCAGCCTGCCACTGCAGCAGCGGCTGCCACACCCAACATGGGCGGCTCAATATCGAAAATGATGAACCGCATCTTCGGCGCAAAGGAGATGCGGTTACTCATGCTGGGGCTCGACGCAGCCGGGAAAACAAGTACTTGCCCCCGTCCACCACCCACCATCCTCCATACTCCCTCCACGCGCAAACCCACATACTCGTTTCGCGCAAGCAAACCTGCAAGTCACTGACGAGGGATGCACAGCGATTCTATATAAGCTCAAGCTAGATCAAGACGTTACGACAATACCGACGGTCGGGTTCAATGTGGAGACGGTGACGTTCAAGAATACGAAGTTCAATGTGTGGGATGTGGGTGGGCAGGATAAGATCAGGCCGCTTTGGAGGCATTACTTCTCTGGTACGTGCGCAGCTGTTACAGCCACTACATTTGCAGCGTCCAAAAGGCCAGCGCTGCTCCCTTTGCGATTCTCCTTCGGTGTCCCACCTCCATCCCAAGGCATCTCCTTCCCTTTCTTCCCCTCCACCACCGACACATTCCAAACGCTCAGAGCTCCCAGCTAACCTCCAAACAGGCACACAAGGACTCATCTTCGTAATCGACTCCTCCGACCGCGACCGCATCGACGAAGCGCGCACAGAACTGACCCGCATCATCCAAGACCGCGAGATGAAAGACGCGCTGCTGCTCGTCTTCGCAAATAAACAGGATATAAGGGGGTGTATGAGCCCGAAGGAGGTCAGTGATCGGTTGAAGTTGGAAGTGGTGGCCAAGCAGCATACGTGGAAGGTTGAGCCGAGCTGTGCGACGACGGGGGAGGGGATCTTTGAGGGGTTGGTGAGTCGGAGAATCTCTTTTTTGATTGTGGTGGAGAGGCGGTTGGGGGCCAGCAAAGAAAACGAGGGGAGGATGGGTCCTCGCGGGAAGATAGCGGTCGAGAAGGATTATGGGTCTGCTGCGTGGAAGAAAATGCTGACGATAATGTGTACTCGCAGTCATGGCTGAGCGCCCACGTCAAAACACCTGTACAAAAGTAACCTCAACCCGCCGTTTCTCAGTCAACCTCTTTCCTTCGTCTTTTGCTGTTCAGCATGCGGCTTTTTCTTCATCGACTTTACAATACCCATATTTACGTTGTACGGCGCAGGAGGGCTTAGTTTGATAGGAGTTGCGCGCTTTGGATGTATTGCAGAATTGCTGCTTGGCGCTCTAGGGGAGAAGAGGCTTTTAGATGTTCATGCTTTCAGTTTCGGGTAGAAGAGGGTGCGTCTGCTAGGTGTTAGAGGGACAGCTTCTCAGCCGTGATAGACTGCGATTTGAAGAGTCCACAAGACGACCCGCCGCCGTTTCTCTCCCTATATCTATACGTTCCCTTCCGATCTTTTCCTGCCTGCCGTTGCTGGGGATCAAAGATATAGCAATGGCATCGTAGAGATAATCCGAGTACGAAGACAAAGTCGTATCTCAAAAGATGCCATATCCGTACGGAGGAATAGCAGAAGGGAAAATACTGGAGCTGTACCGCAGCCATAACGCATTTATTCTCATAAATTGCCCAGTGAGCATGTTATGATCCCCCCTCCCAAAGTGTGGTCCAAGGGAGCCAGTAACTACTCCTGCATGATCGCAGGTAAGAATATACACAATTACTGCTGGCACGTCAATTCCCGTCCCCGTCGTCTTTGCCCAATCAGCAGAGGAAGGGCTCTGGCATCAATCGAAGTAGATACATGGAATATGTGAACGGAAGCCAAGTTAGTGCGGTAAGCAGGGGCTGCCCATAGTTATAATTGCATGTTTGGCCTGGGTGCGGATCTTCGTTTACACTGGCCGATTGTACAACCCGGAAAGATTCAACCGTCCGCGACCTTGAGAAAGGACACTTCCTGCACTCTCCACATCTCAGCGTAAATTGTCCGCTCCGCACCCTCTGGACTTATGCAATTGACCTCTAAGGAATTCGAGCTACGACCATCCTTGTCTGCAACACGCGGCTCGAGCCTCGCCGGTCTTGGTGAGGATACATGGGTCCCGAAGAATTGCCTCCTTATCGGATGATGATGACGATGATGATGATGATGATGTTGGTGAAGATTAGTATGCGGAACAATGACTGTAGTTTGTAGCTAAGGTCCTCTACTGTACAAATGAGGCTTTCCAGTGTTCTGTAACTTTGGAAGATATTCATGACTTTCTCGAAGGGAGCGCCCGCATAGCAATCACCAAGGATACGTAACGGCGCGGCACGGTTAGGCGGCATGAGGTGGGACGACACTACTTCCCCCTTTTCGTCATCACTCCACTCCACTTCACCCTATCATTATCCTCGAAGGCGACGACCTCATCTCCCGCCCGATCCTCCAGAAAACTCTTTGTGCAGAACCCTGATGGTCAACTCCTCCGGTCCATCTTTGTCTCTAACGACACGAGGTCATCCAAATCTTCCACCCCCATAGTTCGACGCCATGTCCGGGTCTGTCGCCCTGACAATGATGAGGATACGCCACCGGAGTTCATCTCTTCTTTGGTCTCTTCAGGTAGTGCAAAAGTAGTTGTGTTGTGTGATGAATATAATAACCTATCATAATAATAGTACGCAAAAGAGAAAGATTTACGGTATTATTGGCATCTTTGTGGCCTTTCGACGAGGACGAGACGATCTTTGTGGTTATGTTCTGGGACAATTTCATCTACTGGGGTACTGCCTTCGATAGACTGGAGAACTCCACACGAGCAGATATTACATCTCTCCCGAAGGTAGCGGAGCTGCAAGCATAAGGACTCGGTGTGTTTACAGTACCAATATGCACTAGCTCGATAACGCGGGCGTCCTCCCGAACGGTTTATGCTTGTCTTTCTGCTTCTGACAGAATTTCCCTGGTATATTGAGGTTATGTCACGTTTTGCTTGGGCGGAAGCGGCAGGTTTTGGTCCATTTATTTAGTACCGCGGACGATGTTGCACAGCAGGATAGAGCCTTCTGTGAGCAGACTTGCAATGATGTATTAGGTACTGTGGTACATTACCAAATATCATTACTCATACTATCTATTACTCTGCCGTTATTACTCTGTCATAAGTACTCTGCCATAATTACTCTGTCATAAGTACTCTACCATAATTATTCTGCCATAATTACTCTGCCATAGGCGACCAACTCTAGGCTAGGTATAGACCACATCCAAATCGTGCAGAGAGTCTAAATCCCACACACGTACACTGCTAACAAACGATCTTCAAGCACAGTCCAGCGCCGTCATCAGCTCACTTTTTATCCGCTGCGGTTTCTTCGACACCACATACGCCAGATCGACGGTAAAGAAATGACACAGCTGTGCGTATGCCGTAGGTATAGATCCGAATATCGATCCAGCGACGGGGTAAAAGATGTAGTCAAAGGCGTTGGGGATGAATTTGCGATGCACGAACGACCCTTCCATGCGATGTGCCAGGCCCGCGCGCTGCATCTCCTTCTCGCGCCGCGTGACGCAGATGCGGTGGAAGGTTTCGTAGAAGCAGAAGTAGCACCACATGCCGAGGGCGCCGCAGAAGCGGAGGTAGCTGGTGTAGGTGAAGACGGAGCCGAATTCGCGAGGGATGTGGTCGGCTGAGGTGGTCCAGGTGTATAATGTTGAGGAGATGATGCATGTGACGTAGTGGAGGGGGAGGAAGTGTGCCTCGTAGAGTCGGTGGAAGAGGATGATGATGTTGGTCCAACGTGCAGTAGGAGTGTGGGGTCCTGGGTTCGTATGGAGTACACCGGTTGGCGGGACTGGGATTGGAAGGCTGAGGTTAGCAGCATCGGATGAGCGACGGCCTCTGTGATTGAGTTAGCCGCAGAATTTTGCGCATCCTACCATTATGCTTACAGCAAGTGCGAAACCTTCGGGTCGTCGTCCATCATATACCCATACCAACAGAGCTCTACCAGCCTCCGCAGCGAATAACCCGTGTCCAAAGATCCCCACATGTGTCTAACCCCCTGATTCCATCTTGCCTGATGTGTTCCCACCACGCCCCGAAAGCCTCCCTCGTCGCTGTGCACGTCGCACTGGCTGGCGGCACTGAAAACCGTTCGTGTTGTAAGGTTCCCAGCAAGTGCAAAGAAGCACTTGATATACATGTGTAAATCTTCCCCAATGGCCTCAGGACCAGCATCCCAACCGCCAACTCTTTCAGCAAGTGTGAGTGGAATTGAGTAGACGGAGGTTGGTGGACGTATTGCGGAGGACTCATAGAGGCCTGAGAGGCCGGCGCCGCACCACAGGAGGTCGGACATGCGGACTAATGCTGGGACGGAATTGGAATTGCGATCGAATATTATTGGAGGGACATAGACGGTGGTTTGTGCGGTGTGCGGGTATTTGAAGTGCATGTCGGTAATTAAGCTGAAGTAGTTGGCAGAGAGATGACTGTCGGCTATGAACGCAATCGAAAGTCAGGAATTCTCCATCTTCGTTGAAGATCATGTCGGCTTACCATCCATGACCGTAATAATAACTTCTTCCCGTGATTTGTATCTCAGACTCGTGGAATATCTACGACGCGCCTGCTCCGCAGCCCAAGAAATGTTGCTACTCTTCCCAGGAGCTTCGCCGGGTATGTCGGCAGGATGGACGGTCGTTATGACGCTCCGAAAGGCAGTCGAGAACTCATAGACCAGAATAGAGGCCTTGTCGGTAGCCTTTAGTTCACGCTGTTCCATGGCGAGGTAGACCTGAGCGAAAGTCAGCATAAGTGTCTTGGACATAGTGCGGTTTTTATCTACGGCATTGCTGGCACAAGTGTGAAAGGACTCTACTGACATCGTAGCACTGATCCGCCTGCGGATGACACGCCAGTACCTCCAATGTCTCTCTTAAGTTATCAACGTCCTCCCGATAATTCGGAAGCAGTATCGCATGCACAACAGTTGTCCCGATTGGGAGTTCGCCATCGGCGTCGTATTCACTCGTTGAGACGTCTGAGGCACTGGAGGAGCTGCTGGTACCGTACGAAGCGTTCAATTTCTTCTCTTGTAACAGTTTGGGCGGGGCGCGTCTACGGGTCGTTGCATGTTTGGGTCGCCGCACGGGTTTGACCCTCCTCAAGCCCTTGTTCAACTGCCAGACTGCCCAAGAAGCGCGGATGGGAAAGACCACAGCCATGAGATGGACGAAGGTGCTGTAGTAGACAAAGAATCGGCGAGCATAGTATATCGTAGTACTCGCCGCATACGCGCTGCCATGGTCGTGCTTGGTGCCCGGCGCATGTCTGTATCCTCCCGTCCATGGTCCGTCGTCACCGACGGAATGCTTTCGTCTTGTCGAGAAGCGAGGATCGCGCCAAAGTGCGATACATGTTAGCAGGACCAGGAGGACAACGCTGAAGCCGGCGAAGCAGCGCGTGCACCGACGGAAGATCCTCCATACTCTTCCACGAGGCATAACGTCCGCGCAGAAGGGCGCGGGGGAGGAGGATAGGTCGGAGAAGTCATGTTCGAAGAGGCATAAGGTATGCAGCTAAACAGAAGGCTGGTAAAGGCAATATTGCTGCTAAACTGACATGGTCATTTCATGCATTTCAGTGGCCGGAGGTGGTACCAGGGTGACGTACCCCCCTCCGCTAGCCAACCCTTGTGCTAGCCACGCTGGCGCTAGCACACTGGGAAGGCTGAACCTTCTATCTCCTCGGCCGATCAAGGTAAAGGTAGTGTGAGCGTATATGGAATGCAAAGAATGGACATCGCTCATACAGAGACTGGAATAAAACGAAGACGTAGCAGGAAAGGCCCTGAAGTGGGAAAACCGAGGCCTCCGAAGGCATCCGACATTGGTGAGTTCAAATAAGCTTAAAGTGTGGAGCCGGGGCTGTTCTGTGGAGGGCTACCGTATTCCTTGGCAAAACTTTTGGCTTTCGGGGGCGGGGTCGCGGGGCAGCCCCAATCCACCGGAGGTCCTCCGGTGACTTCGTCCCTTGCTGAAGGTCTCTACAACTGCCATACCGGCTGAACTCAACTTGGTATCATCTGAGGCTCGTCGAACTCTGGGGTCATCGTAGATCAGCAGCAGCGACACCCTCATCGCTTGCGACACGGCAGCTATTGAGTACATGGTAGGAAGCCAGATCATGTTTTACTGAAGTGCAACCGTGGTTTTAGTCTTGAAGGACCAATCTGCCCATCTTAACGAAAAACTTTGCACCCCCGACGAACATGATGTGCAGATGTCAAGTGACGCCCCTGAATGGTTCAAGCCGCATCCTCCCTGTTATCAAACACCAAGCCCAGAAAGATACAAACAGCAGAACGTCAAAGAAGCTGAAGACGAGACTGCCTCCAAACACCAAGCTATGATACGTCCAGGCGTTGTCTGGGTTCAGATTTGCTAGCTGACATACGAGCGCCCATGGAAGAACGTAGAGTAAATTAGAAACTAGAGACTGGTATAAGTACCAGAGAGGCCTTGTTGCGAGGAGAATAGTCGCCAGCTGTGTGGACATGGCGTAGAAGATGTAGCACCAGTCTATCGTCCGCCACATATGAGCCGTGATGTCTGCTACCACTGGAGATCCACTCAACCAGAGAGCAAACGGTCGAGCGCCGAAGATCGACAAGAAGATGCAAAGGGGCACCTCCACGGCGACAGCGATTGCGAGAGAATAGAATGCTGGTCGCACAATTCCTAGAGATGATCAGCGGTTACATAGCTATTGCGTGGCTGCAACTTACGCAGAATATCCCGCCGCGAAGCCTTGGGTCTCAGATTATCGATCCCGACAGAATACCGGAACCTGCCCCAGGCATGACCCACAAACGCCAGTGAGGATGCCTCCAGTGTCTGTACAGGAACCATAACCAAGCCCCACCTGATGGTGTTGAAGACTCCCCAAGCGGTTGCATAATCGCTGCCCATGTCGACTATTCCGGCCACGAGCCATAGATAGAGAGCGTTCCGGGTGGCTGACTCTAAGAAGGTTATAGATCCTGGCCGTATCAGAACTCTCAAGGCACGAAAGCTTGGCTTGAGCTCGCCCTTGGCCTCAGAACTGAGGCGACTGCGATAACTGTGTACAAAGATAAAATACGCAAGCCCAATAAATGCTGAGCTCAGATCGCATGCAAGCCGGATTGAAGCTTGGTCATTGACTGTTGGCGTATGCCGGCCAACATGGAATCGAGAGATGATCAAAAGATCTAGCAGGATATTGATAGCGAACTTGACACTGCTGATTACGACTGGTACATCTGGCTTATCGAGCGACCTCGTCGAGCTGGCCACGGCAGTCTCGATCGCAGAGCTAAGAGCCGAGAACGAGCTGATACGTACGTACGTCAAGCTGACATCTCGCGCTTCACGCGGGACAAACCCTTCAGCAAAACTTTTAGCTGCAGCGACGAAGATGATGCTGAGAATGAGGCCCAGTGTGGCTTGGAAAAAGATGAGCGTATGCGCAAGTCCTAAGCGCCGTGGCCATGTTCTGGAAGATTTGTCGCCGATGACAACCCATGCGGCTCGTGGCAGGCCTTCGTTAATCACTTCCGCAACTACGCCTATGTAGGTGTACACGTCGGTGGTGACGACAAAGGAGGAGTCTATGTCCGCCACCCATAGCTTGGATAGGGTACCGTATAGCGCTGGTAGAACGAAGGCTATGAAGTTGAGTACTAGGGCTCCGAAGTAGCTGTCGAGAGTCAACCAATGCAAAATGGACTGGTGTTATTGTGTGAAAGCACCCCGTGCGGCGAAGCTTCTTAGGGAGCTCCGCGTCTGGCCAATGATAATGATGCTGTTCACCTATCTCTGCTGATAGTCCCGCGTCCTGATCTACTGAAAGTCCCTCCCCTACAATAACATCGTCTTTCGGCACCATGCTGTAGCCGTTCCTGTTAGCAGATACTAGAGGATCACGTCGCAAATGCCGGGCCATCTTTGAAGGCCCTCAGACCTTATCAATGGAGGTCGGCGGGGTAGCTGCTGCAGCATAATCTTGGCAGATGTGTCTCACGTTGCACAAATAGATACGGAGTCACAAACTGAAGAACTGCATCAGTCGTATTTTCTGGACGCGCTTGAGGAGGGGAACCTTGTCACACGCGTCACGTGCGCTGCAGAGGATGTTGAACTGTTGCTTGAATGCCTAGCTATCTAGCTATCGAGATAGAAGTAAAAGGCGTGTGTGCGCAACGCTAAACCTAATTAGGAAGTGCCGAGCAACTACCGAGACCTCCAACAGAGGAAGCGACCACGCATCTCACTTGCGCTCATGATCCGCTTTAGTTCGACACGCCTTACACGTCCGTACACGGCAAGATTATCTCCGGAAGTGGGTTAGTATCTGGTCGAAAGATGCAATGGACTATCTTGGAACAAAAAGCGAGCTCCGAAGGAGAAGGCCATTGAAAGAAGACGCCGTCGCTCATCTTTACTGTTCCTCTTCTAGAGTCCTCTAGTCCAGAAAATGTAACACAAGACAGAGCAAACCGAATGCCTTCTTCAAAACATCATACCGATGTGACAACAACAGTCGGTTCGCCCATATGTCTCGCCGTTCTGCCTTAACCTTGCAACCAGCTTCAACGCTGTATAGCCTGGCCGCGTACAAGTCCCGTTTTTGGAACGCCGGTTTGGAGAATAAATAGGTCTCATTGAGCTGTCTGGTGCGTTACATCACCTTTCTGCCTGAGACAATTCAAAAGCGAACAGCAGCCAGTTGGTAGACGGAGATGTCGACGGCGCTCATATTCTAACTTTCTGAGACGCCCTAGTCCTGGTTGAAGTCAATCACAATCCTACCCGCCACCTCTCCTCTCCTCAGCTGCTGCACCGACTCCGCGAACTGGCTCATGCCTCGGACTTCTGCTATAGATTGCAGGAGACCTCGTTTGGCATAGTTCAGAGCTGCTTCTGTATCTTTCATAGTTCCCACGAGTGAACCCTTGATGGTCAAGTTCCGAAAGATGTAGTGATTTGGATCAGTGCCTAATTCAACTTTCCCGGTAGGTGCTGTGAGATTGATTGGTTAGGTTTTTTCACCGCTGAAGTCTGGTTGAGGAGATGAGACATACGCAGTCCGACGCAAACAACAACTGCCGAGAGTCTGTCGCCGATGTAACCAATGGAATCTTTGTAAGCCTGGAGGCAGAGACATCAATAAAGCATCCGGAGATCGTGTAAACGTAACTTTTGGGAGTATGTGTCTACACACCTGCCACGCCGTAACAATCACTCCATGCGCGCCAATGCCATCAGCAATCCTCTTTACTTCAGCAACAGGATCCTTGACCTCCGTAAAGTCCACAAATTCCTCTGCCCCCATTGCATTCGACAAGTCTCTTTTCTTCTTTCCGCCATCAACAACGATGGGTCGCATCCCCATTGCTTTGGCGAGCTGCACGCCTTGTATGCCCACGCCACCGCCGCCGCCAGGAAAGACGACCCAATCGCCTGCCCTGAGCCCCGAGTCAACAAGCGCACGATGCATTGTGGAGGCGCTGCACATGATGGGGCCGGCGACGTGGTCGGGTACGCCGTCTGGGATCCGAGATGTGTATTTAGCCGGCGAGGTGAGGTATTGCTGGTATGTGCCTGCGAAGCTCGTGAGCTTGCGCCTGCTCCTCTAGGCAGATGGCGCGAGACACGAAAGCGGACAGGGAATGCTACCAGTAACCCACCATTCACAAACAAGCCAGTGTGCACGGCCTTCTGGCAGTAATTCTCCTTTCCATCCCAACATTGCTCGCAGTTGTGACAGACATCCCATATCGGCTTCACCCCGCCTCGATCGCCAACCTTCCAGTCTTTTACATTTGATCCGACTTTGATGACGACACCGGCGCCTTCGTGCCCAGCACAGCGCACGCCAAAGACGGACATTTTGGGGATCGCCCAGTCGTTTAGCATGAAGTGGACATCGGACATGCAGAGACCGGTGCAGTTTAGTCGGAGGAGGACTTCGTCGGGACCTGTGGTGCGGGAGAGGTGAGTCAGTTGCTGTGTGGCTATGAAGGAGCGGTTACTTAGAAGTCGGAAGGTTCACCAGGCTCCGGAACGTCCACATCCTGGATCTCTACCCTGAAGTCCGGGCCCTCGTCGACGACCACGGCTGCCTTGCCTTTTTTGGGGACATCGAAGTGCTGCGCGCCGTCCTGGGCGCCGTCCTGGGCGTTAGATGTCATTATGCTGGCAGGTTAGGGAGAGCAATTGCGACTGGACGGCAAGCGTTTCCTGTGGCGCGGGGTAGCTGTCAGCAAAGGGAGTAGCCCTTCCCAAGAAAGAGCAAGGTTTTATAGAAGAAGAGCGAGTAAAGGGAAGAATAGTGTGAGCCATGGGTATAGATGACACCCGAAGTTCAATTGTGGTACTTTCTGGACCCCGAGTCTGTTCCCCCCACATCCCCACACCCCACAACCCTTGAAACCTTGGTGTGACGCGGAACTGATCCGCTTCCGCACTCCCCCACCATGCACATCCTAAGATTACGATCAGCTGGGCGTCCTTCAATATTCAATATGTGGCCCAACGAACCCCTCACAAGGCATGCGTCTAAATTCTAGCCTGCGGCTGTAACTGCGCTGTACCATACTAGCACTTGACTTAGTTTAGAGCTTCCTATACCAGTTGAAGCCAGGAACAGTGGAGCAATCTCTCTGCTTAAACAACAGTTACACTGAGCAGCATGGAAAGAGAGATTACGCGCGAGCTCCGCGGGGTAGCTGCGTGCAGCATGGTCTTGGCCGGTGACTTCCACGTTGCAAAAAGTCTTCACGCATGTACCGACATATATTTTGACTTCGACGGAGCGGAAACAAGCAAACTATATGTCACAGTGGGTTGGGGAGAGTGTGTTTCCCAAAGCATTTTTCTAGACTCGTGTCATTCTTTTGCTGTCTAAGAGGCGTGCGCCATTCGTGTGTTGAGAATAGCTAAAGCCGTCGCTGAGGACAGATAAGAAAAGCCCAATAGCGACCGTTGCCGGAGATCGCCCCGCAGCGGAGTGCTGTTGAGAAAAGCCTGGCTATCCTCGGAAGCGTCAATGCTTAGGGAACATGCTTCTCTATTCCGTAGCTTTGGTCAGTAGTCTGTCACTTTGAATTAATGCGCCCACCGCTGCCCCTAAAAGTACAAGATCTCACGTTCAGTAAGATTTCGTACTGTTTGCAAACATAATATTATTAAGTTTGGGAATATTACGGAACGTGGGTCACTGCCGAAGATACGCCTAGTCGAACAACAGACTTCCATTTTCGTAACAGTCGGCGTGCCACTTAGAGCTCGACGCTTCCCCAATACTACTTCCAAACGCTCTCAGCAAAATTCAAAGTCGCCTCTCAATAGTACATATTCGTTGTGAAGCATGATCAGGAAACTCAAGGTCCCCCACAAGGGAAATCGAAAACTTCCTTGCTAATGTTACCAGTAACGATATTGAAGAACCTGGTCACAATCCGGGTCCGCGACTCCGTGATCCACGAATCATAGCCATAAATGACGTTATCTTTGCTGACAAGAATCGTGGTTGGGATGATATCTCCGTACATAATGTCCCACTATAAACGGCATTCAGCCAAGGGATTCCGAGCGCGAAAGAGGGAACATCCAACGTACCGCAGTGACTTCACCTGCAAAGGCATCGTTCATCACGCCCCTGTAAACGGCATTGTGCGTGACAAGAAGGTCGTCCGCGACCAGAGGGAACGCAGGGACAGCGACGTGGCCTTCCCAGCACTCTAGTTGAGAGGCAACGGCAGGACTCAATGTCCAGAGTCGATTCTTCACACCCTCGCTCGTGATGTCACTATAATCGAAAAGCGAGGAGCCCAACGTAGAGTCGTAGGCCTCGTCGACACGAACTTTCTTCTGCGAAGGAGAGTTGTAGAGGAAGCCGGATACTATGTGGGAGACATTGGCGTCCCTTCAAAGCGATCCTCGATGCTTAGCAGGGAAGAGTATTTGAGTTTGGTCTGTTGAGGTTGCCTCACCACTTGTGCTGGTTCCAGTTCGCTTTGAACTCTGACTTGACCAAAGGCGGGTCAGGCTGGTGGAAGTCGGAGGAGAAGACAGCAGGGGCCTTTGAAAGGTCCTGTGCGTTCGAGGCGATGCTCGGCTGGGCGAGATATCCAATGTGCATAGCAAGTGAAAGGGCCTTCATCGTTTATTTCGAGATATGTTGGACTGAGAGGTTCCATCGCTGACATTCATACGGCATGAGCTTTGATATATGACACTCACCCCCTTGGAAAACGTAGCATGGTCGCTGCACCGTAATCATGGCAAGACGTTCCTCGCATAGACCCCTTGCGGAGCTCGGTCTTGCTGTGACACTCACCGCGCCTAGTCCGAGCCAGACATGGCTCTAGGCCGTTTTGCTGACAAAGTACCCTGCGAAGCACCTACTTGTGCCACGGAGAGATCCTCGTCATGAGTTGGGCAAAGACTGGCGATTGTAAGTTCTAGTGGTAAGCTGGCGGTGTTGTGTTCCACATCCACCGACCTGCGTCGGTCTTTGACTTTCGTGGCGTTGTCTGACCAATCAAAAGCGTACTCTTTCCGCCTTTGCTAACATCAACTTCACACCACCCACCTCATGCTATGTCCTTGTGCATTGCGTATACTGCACCATCTCCAGGTTGTCTCGGTCTTTGAGTTTGCCATACCGGATTGAAATCCTGCTGCCTTGCACTCGCTGGTACGATTGTGATCCTGCAGCTAATACGTCCGCATCATGGCGGACGTTCCTATGTGGCTTTTTGGCCGCGTCACAGTTGAAAGGGGGGTGCAGCTTTCTAAGTTATGGGACGAGGCCTCAACTCATGCCTATTCAGATGTACAACTGAACCCTTAGCACACTTTCTAGTCTACAGAGGACGTGTGGTATGTGTTATCGTTCAGCTCGAGGTTGCGAATGCAAGCATAGAAATAGTGGAAACATCTTGAGGAGAACATGAGAATGAAAACTTCGGATAAGACCGCACAATGCGACAGCACGGCTGCTTCTGCATCTAGGCGGACGCAGAGTTATTGGGATGAGAAGTAGATGCATTCCTTGCCGACATCCTTTTTGCAGACTTTGCTCATAGACTCTAAAGCGACATTCGCCAGATGGCCGCGAGCACCTCTCCCGACGGCACTAGGTTTGCAAATGCGGAGGAGAATGAGTCCAGAAACTCTCAGGATGTAGATTCTGTGGTTGAATGTCCGCCATATGCAGATGTACAAGTAACGCTGAGCTTCATGGAAGGCGATTCACATACCGAAACCCGGGTTACCGGTCAGTAACAGAGCTGTATAGCAAGCAGGAGCGTTGCTCAAGAACCTCCCAGATGACGGACGGGTCGATATCAAATTTGACGCAGCTAGCCGCCGGCTCTCCAAACTCTTCGAACCTGCTCTCAGAGGCTACAATGATGATTCTTCGCCGCCATTCACTCAGTCCTCAGTGGCTCGAGAAACATCATCATGTCCTGCTCTGAACATTGTAATTCAGTTAGTTGGCTCCCGTGGCGACATCCAACCTTTTGTGGCCATTGGTCTCCAACTGCTGAAGATGGGACACCGGGTTCGAATTGCAACACATCCAACATTTCAGCAGTTCATCGAGTCAACGGGTCTGGAGTTCTTCAGCATCGGCGGCGATCCGGTGGAGCTCATGGCGTTCATGGTCAGAAACCCCGGACTGCTGCCCGACCTTCACACTGTCATGAGTGGGGGAGTACAAAGGAAGCGTAGAGCCATGCGAACGATAATGGAGGGCTGCTGGCGCTCATGCATCGAAGCTGGGAACGCAGTCGAGGTGGACTTCTCTGATTCTGCGATCAGACCAAGGGGTGGCCCTCAGCCGTTCGTTGCTGATGCCATTATCGCGAACCCTCCGGCGTTTGCACACATTCACTGTGCGGAGAAACTCGGTGTTCCTTTGCATCTAATGTTCACGTAAGTCAGCGACAGCCACCTTCCCCAAGTTACTTCTCTGACCAATGTCCAGAATGCCCTGGTCACCGACGCAGTCCTTTCCCCATCCGCTTGCTAGAGTTCGATCATCAAGCGCAGACGCTAACGTAGCCAACTACATCTCTTACGTCCTGATTGAAATGATGACGTGGCAAGGTATTGGCGGTGTTGTTAACTCATTCCGGCGGAAGGTTCTTGGGCTTGAGCCGATGACTCCACATGGGCGCCAGGGATGGTGAATGGACTGAAAATTCCATTCACATATCTTTGGTGAGGACCTCAGTGTGTTCGACACCACATTTACTGACGCTCCCCAGGTCACCAGAGTTGGCTTCGAAACCTAGAGACTGGGGCCCCCATGTTAACGTTTCTGGCTTTTGTCTCCCGCCCCCCAGCTCAGGCTATCTGCCGTCTCCTGGACTCGCGAATATCCTCCGTGACGGACCGCCTCCAGTTTATATAGGCTTCGGGTCGATTGTCGTAAATGATCCGCACAGGCTGACAGCTACCGTTCTCGAGGCTGTACGAATCGCCGGTGTCCGAGCTGTCCTATCTCGCGGATGGAGCGATCTTGGTGCAACTAGGGCCCTCCCCGCGAATGTCTTCGTGATTGATGATTGTCCGCATGACTGGCTGTTGAAGCATGTTTCATGCGTCGTGCATCACGGAGGCGCCGGAACGACAGCGGCTGGAATTGCCGCTGGTAAGCCTATGGTTGTGGTTCCGTTCTTCGGTGATCAATTTTTTTGGGGCAGTGTGGTCTCCCGTGCTGGCGCTGGAACAAATCCCATTCCATACAGTAGACTTTCTGCTGAAAGCCTTGCTGCCGCGATCATGGCGGCGATACAACCAGCCATCACGGAAAGAGCTCGTTCTCTCGCGGCAAAAGTGAATGCTGAGCGCGGCTCTGAAGCTGCTGCTCACAGCTTCCTTAATCAGTTACCTTCAAACATTTTGAACTGTTCTTTAGCGCCGCACAGGGCTGCTGCGTGGCTACTCCGGGGGGATGACGTCCAGCTCAGCGCTTTGGCAGCTACTGTACTTCGAAAGGCGCGACTCATAGATTTTAAGCAACCAGAACTGTCAGTTTGCTTACTCGAGGCTTGTCTGTAAAGACTAACGCGAACAGGTGCCGGTCATGCGAATATGAACTCAATCACGGACCTTGGGAACCAGTCTCGGGAGGATTACTGGCTGTTTCCGCTCTTTTCTACAACGTCTTCAAAGGGTTCGGCGAAATGGGCTCGGACATTGCACGTCTAGGAAAAGCTATCGAGCCGGGTAAAGCCAACTCATCAGGCCGAAATCTTTTGTACTCAACTTCGCCGTCAGTCATTGGCAGGAGATCGCAACCGGCTGGCGGTCCGAAGCAGTTTGGTTCAGGTGCCATCAAGGGTGCTGGCCGTGTCCTGAGAGCTACGGTTCGCTCACCCATGACTTTCACACTGGCAATGACCCAAGGAGCGCACAATGTCCCAAGACTTTGGAATGACACCACCGTGCGCCCACAGAGCAAGGTGACAGGCGTGGCGAGCGGACTTCGTGCAGCGGTCAGTGTGAGTTACACCTGTATATTCTCCACTTCCATGGCCAGAATGTTCTCAAGTTCTGTGTCCAGCAACCTCAAACGAGAAACATGTTGATTGCTATGTCAGGAACTGATTCTCGGGACTTACGACGGAGTTTCGGGTTTGGTTGTTCAACCATTCATCGGCGCTCGAGACGAAGGCTTAGCGGGCGTCGTGAAGGGTATTGCGAAAGGTGTCGCTGGCGTGCCAGCCAAGTTCTTCGCAGGTATAGTCCATATCCCAGGCATCATGAGAATATTAACTGACATTGTCTGTCCCAGCCATGAGTGGGACTGTTGGGTATCCGCTCAAAGGGCTTGACATGGAAATAACGAGGGCGCTGAAGGGCAGAAACCGTGACGATGTTGCTAGGGCAAGGATTGCGCAGGGAGAAGCAGAGTTTGCAAAGGCAAGCGAAGCTAAGAAGCAAGCCATCATTGAGCAGTGGCAAGTGTTTGTGAGTGACAAGCAGAAGAAGACGATGAAGTAACCATCGGCACACTTAAGCCGCTCTGAGATCAATATTTCATGAAAATTGAATTGCCGGAAAATGTAATGGCCAGTTGTGCACAAAAACGCGTGAGCTGACTTGGGCATTCACAAAGACCTGCGCTGCGTGACGTAACCACAACGCGTCTGCCTCGTGCCAAGAAGTCGCGTTTTCACTCACACTCAGCCCCTGTCAGAATCTTTCACTTCCTTCGACCTTCAGACTACAGCAAAGACTCCTTTGACCCATTCAATGTAATCGCCATGTCTTCTGCTTCAGTGTCTGCGAAGCGTAGCTTGTCCCGATCTCCTTCAACTCAGGACAATGATGCAAAGAGGAAGAAAGACTCTAGCCAGAACCCGCAGATCGAGTTCAAGGTCAAGGTGAAGAAGGACTTCGAATTTCACTGGATCACGAACCTTTATGTCACTGCCCATGTTGTGCAAGATGACAAACCTGTTAGCGCAGAACCTGAGGCTACCAAGGAGCCCAGGAGCAAGGTTACTGGGGATGATGCGAGATCTGAAAACGATGGCACTGATGATGCGAGCTCTGAAGACGATGCCACTGATGATGTGAGCTCTGAGAACGAAAGCGCCGAAGAGGAGGACTTACCGGATAACTCGGAGGAGATGTTCGGCTGCGGGAGCGAATCTGAAGAAGAGGAAGACTTCCTCGGATCCGTTGTGGCCCGAATCATTTTTCGCAACAAGATTCGCAGGCAGTTCTGGGAAGACATGGAGGAACCTTCGCAAGACACGTCACAGCTTGGCTTTGACTTGTTTGATCGGTACGTCGTCCCGGGGCTGCACTGCTTTGCTATCCTGATTCACGATTGCGGGAGGCTTCTATTTGATTGCTGACAATGATCCATATAGGTACGGATTTCTGCGAAAGGAATACATCTCCGGTCGCAAGAAAGGCTCAGGCGTTTGGGGTTCGGAGGTCAGCAATGGCAACATCTTGCACGTGGAGTACATACGAGTCGATCCGGAGTGGCGGAGACAAGGCATTGCCGTAACCATGTTGCACAAGGCCATCGAGAAAGCACTCGAGATCGAATACGTGTTCATTGCCTTGGCTTGGCCGGCATACCTCAGCAGCTCCATCTCAGACAAACTTCCTGAGGACGAGCAGAAGAAACAACGCAAACAGGACTATGAGACATCTGTGCACTCTTTCGCAAGGCCGGCTTTCGAGCGATTGGGACCACCGTCTGGTTTGGATTTAGCTTCGACCCAAACCATCCATCGCACAAAATCTCCCCCGAACAAGACTACAATGATCCCGATGACCAAGACATCCGCACTGAGCTGGAAAAGTATGAGGATGAACTTGAAGAATGGCGAACTAAACGCGGAGACCGTTGGGTTTGCCTAGACCTGTCTGACAAGTTTCGAGGGTTTCACGATGATGATGTCAAGAAGCTGCTTCAGCTCCGAGCCTTGACAGGGCCAACAAGCCCACTTGTGTTTGCCCGAGCAAAGTACGGCTGTGACTGTGGGGGATGCATTGGAGGCTTCATAAGTCCCAGAATGCATTACACCGTGCTCGCTCAAGCAGAGATGGGGCATGACTCAACCAGCGATGAGCTCGAATACTTCGCGGATCTTTCCCCCGAGGAGAGGATGCAGTGGTCATCGCTGGCTTTTTATAGCGAGCATGTACCGGAGCCGGCCAAATCGAACATGATGACCAACAAGTCTATGCGACAAGGGTTCAGTAACGTAAGTGAATACGCGTCGACTTCCGTATGCTGATACGACAGATGCGCTAGCCATGCTGTATACCAGATGCTGACAGACTGTTGATCAGCTCCTTAACCACATCGCCACTTGTCTAAGGGCAAAGCGACTACCGACACCCAAGAACATCCTTCACGCAGCCGAACAAGCCTCAGAGTGGCCACCCCATGTCCGCAACTACATGCAACGCGGTGGCACCGTCGAAGCGGTCCTCCGTGGTCTGTTCGACTTCTGTATGGACCAGGACATGAAGACTGGGGACGGCAGTCTCTACTACGATCTTTTCCATGATGACATTGACAAGCTGCCGGAGTGTCGGAATGATCACGAGTTCGGATTTGTCATGGGCATGTTACTCGAAGGTCCGAAGAACTGCCCAAAGTTGGGGTCCGACTATGCACCTCCTAGAAGACCAGGGATAAGAGTGCCTGATGGTTGTGTGCCTTCGTAGGCATCAATACCGATGGATGGAGGAAGATCTGCAAACATGGTTTGCTTCTCGAAAGATATTGCTTCATAACCTTTGACCGGAGATCTGTTGGCTTGGTTTGCTTTGCCCAAAACTCGGATCATCTATGTCATCATGATACATACAGCGCAGGCGCTTTGCAGAGGGAACGGTAATAGCACTCATGCTGTCGTTGCGAAGGCGAACGGAAATACTATTTGCAGATACAGGGTGCAATGCACGTTAGGTACAGTGTATGAGAGGTTAAAGTAAGAAAATGAGCTGCTCCTATTGATGTAATGCACCGGATGAGGATGCATTTACATGGGATTGACCAAATCTATGCCCGACCGGCCAATTCCTAAAATGTCTACCGGGCTCCTTTTTCATTGCTTTTGTGGATACTTATCTGGCAAAGTCATCTCGATCTTCATGATTTCTTCCAGTCCGGCCATAATACTCTTCACTTCCACGCTTCCTGCCCGCTTCAACGGTCTTCTGGGGAGACCTCCATACCCATAGAAGCTTTGAATGCCGCTCTTGGTCCCGGAGATGGAGCCTTTCGTGAGGATCCAGTCTCCGTGGCTCAGCACCTTTTGCAGCTCGATCGCCTCTTGCAGCTTACCCTCTGCCCAGAGATCCCACACCTTCACAATGGTTCTCGGGAGGACGTTCGCTCCGCCAGCAATAACACCACTGCCACCCGATACTAACGTCTGCGCCGTAAAGTCCGCGATACCACCAAAGGCCATATATCCGCTACCCTCGTGTCCAGGTCTGACAGCATCAAGAGCTCGAGCGACACGGGTAAGTTTACCAGTGTCAGCGCAGGTAAATTTCGTGCCCACAATGTTGGGGTGTTGCGATACGCGGATGATGAAATCGGAGTCCAGATTTATTCCCGCCACGGCGCCGGGGTAGTTGTAGATGATGACCGGGAGTGGACTGCCGTCCGCGACTCTGAGGAAATACTCCTCCAGCAGTGAGTCGTTCATAGCAGCCCGGTAGTAGCTAGGAGGCACCACCAGGACATAGTCGCCTCCGGCATCCATGGCCTCCTTGCAGAGCTCGATCGTTCCCCGTACGCTCTGCTCGCTGGCCCCGACGATGACGGGCACGTCTGCGAAGCCGGCAGAGTCTAAGGCGGAGCGGGTTTCTTGCGTCACGGTTTTGCGCTCTTGGCGGGAGAGGTGGACTGCTTCGCCGTTGGAGCCCATGGTGACGAGGCCGACGAGCCCGGCGCGAGCGAGACGCACGGCATGCTTGCGGATGCTGGGGATGTCGAGGTCTTCTGTTGAGGCGTCGAAGAAGGTCACCGTTGGGCAGTAGATTCCGTCACGCAAGCGTCTGCGTATGTTTGCGCCGTTTGTGGAAGCTGCGTTTATGGAGGCGCCGTTCGTGAAGGTTCCATGTATGGAATGTCCGTTCGTGGTCGGGGCCATTGCAAAAATGCAAAAGCGGAGAGAATCAGAAATCAATTGTCTGTAGGGAATGACCGATGGCTGCAAAGGCAGTTGGGTAAGGTATCAGAACGAGCTTTTATTATACAGGATGCCATCGCAAGGAACCAGCCTAGGTGAC
This sequence comes from Lichenothelia convexa, assembly GCA_021030975.1. Taxonomy (NCBI): domain Eukaryota; kingdom Fungi; phylum Ascomycota; class Dothideomycetes; order Lichenotheliales; family Lichenotheliaceae; genus Lichenothelia; species Lichenothelia convexa. The sequence continues at coordinate 13,917 of JAGFMK010000204.1, read as the reverse complement.
TCTTATAAGCTCGGGGACGGAGCAACCCCACGCTGGCGATAGGACCATCGAAGCCATATGGATCTGCCTGGTTCATTTCGTGTCCACTTGAGGGATTCATCCGTCGGGAACGCAGCGCTTTGCAATCGTGTGATGGGATGAAGTCGGTTGCGTGGGGGTTCACCGTGCATCGGAACTACGTTTTGCCTAGCCAGTGTCAATATCCCGAATTCCTCCACCTCACATTCAACAACCCCCACGGGCGATATCACGCTCTGAGGTGGCCCCCACGCTTCAAAGATCCTCCAAGTTGTGGCATGCGCGCTGACCTGCATTTCGATGCTGATGCTCTTATCGTTGGTGCTGCTGCGCTTATACGTTGCCGGAAAGACTTATTATTCGAGGGCCGTCCGTTCCTGATCACATATCATCTAATTTGTCACTTGTCTGCGGAACCAAGTTAATTCTCTTGCTTGCCTTGTCCCCGGATAACTTGATTTCTCGCTGTGGCCTCTCTAAGTTCATAAACCGTGCTGGACTTGCGTTCATGTTTGTCATCTCAACGGCAAGATTTCCCGAAAGATACTTGTCCACACCGGCCAAGTGCGCATGCTGAACGAGACCAGCTTTCGTAGCGACGGACTGAAATTAAAACTATTAATACTTGAATCTAAAGTCCAATCGTTTATTTCCGTCCATTTCTCTCTCCGCCATGTCGAGCTGATACTGCGCCCTCTCATCTTTGGCCATACTTCCCCAAATCTTTTCCTTTTGCCGGTTCAGATGCTGTAACCACCATCGCTGCATCAGCATCGCCACTAAAGCAAGGGCACATATTGAGATGAGCACTTTATTACCCCGGTAGTAGTACGGTGCATCATCTGCGCGGTAGATTTGGCTGCCGATCAGCGATCCGATCTGCACGATGACATTGTACGTCGCGGCCGTCAAAGCGCGTTTCTTGACGCTGAAGCTATTCTCGGATATCCATGCCGAAAGAATGGGATGGAAATACGGATCTATATTCGTCAGCCCTAACAGTTCACTGAATAGAAATTGATGCCACTTACATCCGGAGATCATCGTGGTGAGAGCAAATCTGCCCCACAGATGCCCTCGTGGTGGGAGGGCAAGCAGCGCTGCCAGCAGCGGTAAGACCCAGAACTCTCCAATGAGGCAGTGGAAAGTACGCTCGTTGAAGATTTCACTGCTTTTGGCCAATGCGAGCATCAGGATGATTTGCAATACAGCAGAGGGGATTGACAGCATGTTGGCATCGAAAGTCGAGAAGCCAATTCTTTTCAGCGTCAACGATAAGTAACCCTGCACAGGGGTAGCCGGGATATATGCGATCAAGCCAAGGAAGTAAAGGCCCCACATGCTGTTGTCGGACCAGGCTCTCCGGACATCGGACCACGTAGCAGGCTCCTTGATGGCCGTGAGACCTTTTGCCGGATCATCGCGAAGCAGGCGGTTGATCATGATGACTTCTTCCCGCTCGGTGTACCATTGGCGCGGATATAGCACGCTCCGAGTGTCCACAGGAGATTGAGGAAGATACAGAAAGCTGATCAGACCGATGACGAAGGTGAGTAGGCCTTCCAGAAGGAAGAGCCAAAACCAGCCTGGTTTGCCGCTGACGCCGCGCATGTTTAGAATACCAGCGGCAAGGAGCGATGAGATTACCCTGGCGACGTTGAGGGTAGCCCAGAAGAATGCGAGGCGTGTGGCCAACTCCCGAGATTTGTAGAAGTATGTCGCGAAGAGTATGGTACCGGGGATGAAGCCGCCTTCGCATGCACCTATGAGTGCGCGGGTCACGTAAAACGAAGCGCGGTCCGTTATCCACGCCTGTGCCCAGGAGACGGTGCCCCAGGCCATCATCATGATTGGGAGAACCCTCCGGAATCCATACCGCTTCGTCAGCATCTGCACCGGGAACTCGGCTGCAAGGAAGCAGACGAGCTGAATGGTTGTGCCGTTGTTGTAGTCATTGCTGGTCATCCCTAGATCGCCGAGGAGGTTGTCTGTCAACGCGTTCGAAATGTTGCCGCGGTCGAGCTGAAGGCCGAAGAACATGACGCAAATCCAGGTAAGGAGATACAGATCGGTTTTGCGGACGAGGTGACGCTCCTCTGCTTCACTCCATGTGGCCGACGGATCCCAGCGATGGTGGCCTTCGTAAGATTCGTGAGGTGGCAGGGCACCCGAGAGGTGCTCTCGTCCGACGGCAATTTCAGAAGAAGGAGAGACGGATTCATTGCGAAACGTCTTGCCAGCTTTCTCGAGGCTATCCGCCATGCTGTGAAGCTGCGGGTAGCCCACAGAGAAGCTTGATCAGTGTAGGTCTCAGATGTCTACAGTACCAGCTGGCCACAAGTCGGAAGGGCGGTGCGATGTTCATGAAGAAACTCAAACTAATGGGTCTCGACGTTGAACAGGTTACGGTACCGCTGTGGCGCTGAGAAATGGCGTGCTTCGATGTTGGAGGAGCGTTTACCGTTACATGCGGGATAAATTGTGGGGTGCGGGGTCGAATCTTGGAAAGAGGGTCCTGCTTTCCCCGCCGCAGTCGACTGCGCCGAGCTTAATATGATCACGTAACCGTAGTATCAGTGGGTCAGAATTCTTCAGTGTTTTCCATTTCTACTCCTAGTATAGATGCGCAAAACGTACCCTTTTCTTATCGTTTTCAGTTGATACAACCCAAATCCCGATAAGACAATATGCCTTCTACGACTCTTGCTGATAATGGTTTCATCACCAACGACGGTGTAGAAAATGGCGCCAAGAGAGGGATGTCCAACATTCGCGGAGGCAATGCGTCAGCTCAAACTCGCTGTTCGGAGCTGTTAAAGTATGGCGGAAGCCTGGATTCTTACCAGCACCGCGACCTAACCCCGGTCATCGGCCGCGAATATGAAGGCCTCCAAGTCAGAGACCTCCTCAGTTCAAAAGACCGGCGTCAGCGCATCAAAGATCTCGCCGTGACAATCTCTCAACGTGGTGTGGTCTTCCTTCGAGACCAGGACGTGACGCCAATTGAGATGCGGGAGCTTTGTGAGATACTCACGGAGGTCGCTGGCTGCCCTGAATCCTCCGGTCTGCATGTTCACCCTCTCACAGAGGAGTCCTCCGAACTCGGAGATCAGATCAGCGTCATCAGCTCTGAGAAACAAGCCAAGGGGGGCGGGCTGACCCATCAGCTTAGCGACACTTCCCGTTATGCCAGTGTAGGCTGGCATGCCGACATTACCTTTGAGCCCGTGCCGTCGGACTACGCCATGCTTAAAATCCACACCCTGCCACCGACTGGCGGTGATACGCTGTGGGCTTCTGGTTACGAACTATATGATCGCCTCTCGCCAGCTATGCAAACCTTTCTCGAGGGTTTAACGGCGACCCACGATGCAAAGTTCTTCCTGGAGGAAGCCGAGCGGCTTGGTAACCCCATCCGCAGAGGTATCCGCGGCCATCAGCTCAATAAGGGCGACAGCCTCACGGCCGTGCATCCAGTCATCCGCACGAATCCCGTCACAGCATGGAAATCGGTCTTTGTGAACAAAGGCTTCACTCGCCGCATCAACGGCGTGACAAGGGACGAAAGCGATATGTTGCTGAAGTATCTTTTTGACCTGATCGTGCATAACCATGATGCACAGGTGCGTTTCAAGTGGAACAAGAACGATTTGGCAATCTGGGATAACAGAAGCAATTTGCATTGCGCCACATATGACTATGTCGATGCGCGGGCCGGGGATAGGGTCTGCTCGCTTGGAGAAGCACCGTATCTTGACCTAAATTCGAAGAGCAGGAGACAAGCGTTGAATGAATCCATATGAGCTTGGTCACACAGAGGAGTATATATACTCAGAAGGAAGTAGTTCTTGGATGTTCCGATTCGGATCTAATAAGTTCCTCTGTGGATTCTGGCGGTCAAAGTTAGAATATATGAGCTTTGAACATGCATAATGATCCCTGTTTCCGTAATATCTGCTTGGCCATGCGTACCGTCCAATGTCTTGAAGTACCGTTGGTTTCTGCAAAACAAGACTCGCCCAGATTTGGCCACAGCGCCCTGTTTTCATCTTATCTTCGTGTGATCCATGGGTTTCTGATTCAGGGCAAGCAAAAGAGCTTGCGAATTGACGGCCAGCAGACGTATCGAGCTGCCCGATGCGGTTAAGCCCTCAGGGTTTCTAATTACCCCGCTGCTACCTCACGGCATCTAGGGGTACTCACCCACTCACCTATACTTCCCGACTCTTTTCCCCTGGCATAGATGGACTTCCTCCCAACTCAATTGGAACGCATCTGCCCGTCGATACCATCAAGGGTAATGGCATTGTGGCATGGGCATCGCCGCTGTCCGGCACCCTCCCTTATCGAGGGCGATAACACGCCACTGGTTTCATTCAGTGTACTTTCTGAAACGCTATAAAGTAAGGTCGCCGGTGCCCTCTACCACCTTGACTTCTTCGAGTGCTCACCATGACAGAGGAAAAGTACGTACCGGCAAAGGTAGACGTTGATCCTTTCGCAAACCTCGACGCCCGCCGTGCCTCCTCAACCGCCCAGCATGGCATCGTTACAGTTACTACTCTCAAGGACGCCGACGAAGCGCTCGCCTTCCTCGAGAACCATCCTCGACCCGCTGAAATTGCCGCAGAGGGCAATGCCATCCTTGAAGACCCAAAGCAGCTAAAGAGACTGATCCGCAAGATCGACCTCACGATCGCGCCACTGCTCGCTGCTGTGTACTTTCTCCAGTTCCTGGATAAGACAACCCTGTCGTATACAGCTGTGATGGGTTTACGTACGGACACAAAGCTGAAGGGGCAGGAGTATTCGGACATCAGCATGCTCTTCTACATTGGTATGTCACGTTGGTGGATATATGATGTCGAGGCGGTACAACCTAAAGTGCCTCCAGAGATTCTGCAAACAACAGTCCTGTGCTGACAACGGCGCTTTGTAGGCTTCCTGGCCGCCGAGTTCCCTACACAGTACCTTGCGCAACACATCTCGAGGTTGGGCCTTTATCTTGGTGTCAACATCATGATCTGGGGTTTCATTCTTGGCTGTCATGCAGCGTGCACCAGCTTTGCCGGCTTGGCCATTGTGCGCACCCTGCTTGGCGTCTTCGAAAGCTGGTGCGTACCTCTCCGGGCTGCAGTCCCTCGGCTCTCCACTTATGTTGACTCATCGCTCCAGTGTCGCTCCTATCCTCGTCCTCATAATCGCAATGTGGTATAAAAAGAATGAACAAGGCCGGAGGATCTCGTGGTTCTATGTCTGCAACTCTCTGACCCAGATCTTTGGCGGCTGCGTTGCCTACGGTGTTACCCACTCGAAATCGCACTTCGCTACATGGCGCATCTTCTTCCTTGCAATTGGCGCAATCACAATCGTCATCGGCTTCCTCGTCGCCGTCTTCTTGCCCGACTCTCCAGTCAAAGCCAAGCGCTTCACAGATGCCGAGAAGGTAGCCGCGATCTTGCGCGTCAAGGGCAACCAATCCGGAACACAGAATGCGCGGTTGAAGAAGGCCCAGGTTATCGAGACTCTCAAGGACTTCCGCATCTGGCTTGTTTGCCTCACGACGATGCTCACCAGTATCCCAAATGGCGGTATTTCCAACTTCTCCAACATCCTGCTCACCACATTTGGCTACACTTCTCAGCAGGCGCTTATCCTGAATACTCCCAGTGGCGCAGTCGGGGCTGTGTTCGTCCTATTCACCGGCTGGATATCCGACCGGCTGCATGACCGCAGCCTTGTTATGTTCGTATGCATCATACCTACCATCCTCAGTGCCGCGCTCATGATCGGCTTCGACCCCAATGGCCATCCCACCAACAAGCCCGCCTTACTTGCCGCATCTTATCTCTCCGGCACATTTGGTGCGGCGTTCATGCTACTCCTTGCATGGAACGCCTCCAACATTGCTGGCCATTCGAAGAAGGTGACCGCCAATGCACTCACGATGATCGCTTTCTGCGTGGGCAACATTCTCGGCACGCAGACGTTTCAAGCCAAACAAGCGCCTGGCTATATTTCGGGCAAGGTGAGCATCTTGGCGACGCTGTCGGCGACGTGTCTGGTGATTGTGGCGCTGAGGTTGTATAACGATTGGCTTAACCGGAAGAACAAGAAGGTGCTGGCGGGGACGAGCGAGGAGGAACAGAAGGAAATGAGGGACAGGATGGCTTTTGCGGATATGACGGATAGGCGGAATCCGTTTTTCGTGTATACACATTGATGGGTTGGGACGTCGCACACGTACTTTTGATGATCATTGATGCTAACATGGGTTACGGATTCCGACCACATGTTGTATCACTGCGAGCCGGTGCAAATTTTTGCGAAGCTTCAGACATAGATATCTTCACATTCGGAGCGCGTCCGATATTTGTTGGAGGGAACCTAGCAGATGCTTTAAGCCTCTATAGCGTAGATCAACGAAGATATCTTGGGTATTTTTGGCAGCATGCGGCGTACCATCCCGCCAGCATCGTCTGTGGACGCTAGATCTGTCCGCGCATCCTACTAAAGACACATCGTGAAAATACGATGCGCAACAAGTGTCATCAAAGCAAGGTCCCACATCAATTTTGTGGAAATTACTCCTACGGAATTGTCCGCTGATACCCCTGGTGTTGTCCAACATCACTGCGTGAGGTAACTTACCAGGTATCGAGTCCCTTAAGTCCGCAACTTCCAGGGTGGTGAGAGAGGGTGAGAAATAGGTGGTATGTGCAGATCTTCGGGTGGCATAAGCCTCTTAAGAACATACATTGATGGGTACGCTGGCAGCATCTTGTCTCTGTCCTCGTACTTAAAAATGCTCGTTTTGTGATATGTGCGTCGCTCCAAAATTTGTCCCTTGAGACCCTCTGCGCAAACATGTCCTGTCGCAGACATTCGCCCCGGGGGCTGAGCACCTCAGCTTATCAATAATTTGACACAGTTTGACATAGTCTAAACCCGATCGTCTGACCCGAGAAATATCTCAAAGGGGACACGTCGTCATCTCAGTCATATAAGTACAGGAGGTCAACCTTCCTTGAGGGGATTTCGCTGTGCAGCGCCTGAAGTGACGAATACGTTTGACAGCTTTCCTCAATCTAGTCTTTAAGTGTTAACATATATCATCTCAGAACAAGATGTCTTCCAAGTTTGACCCCGAATTCAAGAAGGCCGCCGCACCTCTGCTCGAAGCAATGGCCGCAGCACCAAAATTTGAATTGCATGATATCGTAGGGATACGGGCCGGCCTCGACGGCCTGCTTGGAAACGTCATCAACGCATTGCCAGACACACCGGATGTCACAGTCACTGAGCACCAAGCTGCAGCGCATGACGGCACACCCATCTCCGTGTTTCGTCTCGTGAAACAAGGCACAGATTCCACTTCTGGTCCAGCGATTCTGCATTGCCACGGAGGCGGCATGATCGCAGGTAGCGTGAATACCTTTCAGAAAGCGTACGCGAACCTAGTCGCCCATACAGGCGTCCAGATATTTTCCGTTGAGTACCGCCTTGCTCCCGAGCAGAAGGACACAGTCCTCGTCGAAGACTGTTACGCCGGCCTTGTCTGGCTCCGAGACCACGCCGAGGAGTTCCACGTCAATCCGAAACGCATCGCTATCATGGGCGAAAGTGCCGGAGGCGGACTTGCAGCTGGCGTGACTATCATTGCCCGAGACCGAGGCTTCACACCGCCGCTGGCCAAGCAAATCCTCTATTACCCGATGCTGGACGACCGCAACTTGGGCCCACATCCGGACATCGAGCCATTCACAATGTGGAAATCTGAGACCAACATCACAGGATGGACTGCGGTGCTCGGAGAAAAGGCCGGCAAGGACGGAGTCTCACCTTATGTGGCGCCTGCGCGCGTGGAAAGTGTCGAGGGCCTTCCGTCATTGTTTCTAGACGTGGGCGCGTTGGACATCTTCCGAGATGAGGACATCAAGTACGCCTCAAGGTTTGCGGCCGCGGGCATTGACACTGAGTTCCATCTGTATTCCGGAGTGCCACATGCATTCGATGTAATGGCAGCTGGCATCGAAGTCACGAAGAAGGCGATGGCGAATCGGCTCAGGGCTATGACGAGTTTCTAGGCGGATAGTGCAGTTATACCAGTTACGTGCATCGACACACGGCTGAGACGCGGGATTTTTATATGTAATACATGATAGAATACACACAGCTGTAATTGCGGTCTGAAACGTCCCATCATCTACCTAGACTCTCCAATCAAATTCAGTACCATAGCGCCTTGTTCCAAAAGAGGCTCCTATTGTTAGCAAGGTCGTCCGGCGCAAGGTAAAAAGTGTTGTTGAAGACTACCTGGGTAGTCGAATTGCCATACTGCGGCCAGTAGAGCGTGTCATTAGCCCACAGGGTGTTGGGATTGCCAGTTAAGACAAACGAGAGGAGGTATTTCTGCATTTTATTCTGTTGAATCTTGGTTAGTAAGAATATAGGAGAGCATGACTGATGACGTACAGCAATCGTAGAATCGACTGAAGAGCTGCCACCACCGAAGCCTGCGCCCGGGGCAGTAGTGGAGTTGGAACCGCTGGCAGAACCACCAATTGTGCTGGAATTGGCGCTGCCGCTACCGGAGCCTGGAGGACCTCCCAACGAGCCCGAGGAGCTTGACGGTGAGAGAGTATATGTGCTGTGCCCTATATGGATGATACGTTAGTAAAAAACATCCAACTTTCTAGCTTACAGAGCAGAGAACTCTTACAGTAGTAACTCTGGTCTGTTCCGTGAGTCGCTGGGCTTAAAGCAACCAGGGCATTCCATGTCTGGTTATTGAGAGCTTGGGTAGCCGCCAAGTTATGAGCTGTCAAGTCGAAAGATTGTTTCATGTCAGAAAAGCGCAGGCCCGGGCTCGAATAGTCCTCTTCCGGATAGAGTGCCAGTGCCTCGTTTACAACATCATCGGTAATAGCAGGAAAGAAGATTCTCAGATAAGTAGCAACGTCCGCAGAAGTGTTCACCCCACTCCACGCTTGACTGTTGGCCTCGTGCTGCTCATGGGTGATGACCAGGGGACCGCTGAAATTGAACCGCTTCTGATAGAACTGAGCTTCGTCTAGTTTAGGAGAATACTTAGCGACCACCAAACAGGATGGGGGATGGAACGTGAAACCTACAGGTGTCGGCCACGAAATCGCCGTCGACGCGAGGCTGGAATTGATAGCTGTAAGTGCTCTGGACGCTACTGGCAGCGCTGTTGAGCGTGCTGGAATTGATTTGACGCATGCAGTCCAAATGGCCGCCATCACAGCCAACAGCGGAGGAAACGTTCTGCCAGAATGTCTAGGACAATAAAACCCATCAGCTCAAACGCTCTTATGTGTCACGATTGACCGGAGGAGCCGGACTCACCTCTGCTTGGTGGTGATCAGCGCCAGGTACAAATCCCGGTGACATGACATATGCGCGGTTGAATAGCTGCGGAGCGTGGCCGGCAAACCGCTGACAACGAGAACACATTAGCAAGACAGTCTGAAAATACTGTTTGAGGGGACAAGCGGCTAGCATACAGTCATCTGGAACAGGACTTGAGAAGCACCGGCAGAAAATCCAACCGCCGTGACCTCATTCGGGTTACCACCGAAAGCGCTGATGTACTTCTCGACCCATTGGAAGGCATGCTGGACGTCCCAAAGTGCCGAATTGGAGGTGCCACCCTCGTGTAGAAAGGTTGGGCCATTAGCAAGGCCAGTCAATCCCAGTCGGTAGTTGTAAGCAACGAAGACGAAGTCCGTGGTCAAGTTGAAAAGCCCCTCAGGCGTGTTCTGAGATTTGCTACCACCCGTGAACCCGCCTATCTGTTGTCAGCTGTGAAGAGCATCAACTATTTTCGAAGACCGCGAACCTCCATATGTCCACACAAGCACAGGGAGTGACTTGTTCTGGCTGTTCGCAGGAGCCCAAATGTCCATGTAGAGACAGTCCTCTTCCGACGAACAATCCACGTCGGCATCAGCTAAGGAGCCGTTATTGATCGCGGTCTCCTGGGGCGGCCATTGAGGCTTGGCCCAGCGCAGTTCGCCGGTAGGGACAGCAGCATAACGGATATTTTGATATTTGTAGTAGCCCAGCGACGTGTTGCCGGCAGCTGGTACAATTGTGGAGTAATCGAGCGTGACTGTGGGCGGAGACAAGTCGCCGGTAAGTGAAGACGAGTTTCCGCTGGGACATGTAGAATAGGTTTGGGTGCCGGGGTAGGCGTAGACCATCAAAGCTGCCAAAGGCAGCAAGAGAGTTGCAGAGAGATGCATGGTGTATGGTCAATAAGTGGTATAATGCAGTGAGCGCAGTAATCAGGGGGAACGCATATATCTAGTAGAGATGGTAGGTGGAATAATTTGAAACAAAAAAGCAGTGGAGAAACAGCAACATGGCACTTATAAAGCTTTGGGCGGGCTTCAAGAAGCACAGTATCCTCCCCATCATCACAATAATGGTGACGCGGCGCGCGAGAAGAATCTTGCAAAGCCTCTAGTTCTGCGCGGCTGTGGGTTACTGTGGTAAGATATTGCGACGATCGCCGTGCGGAAATATACATTAGAGTTAGGTAGCTGGGACGATATTATCTAACGTTTGTTTCTTCGCTGACGCAAGCCCCACCTCAAGTGTAACACTGTAAACTTTGGTAGAATGGAGATGTGGATGTTTTGTTCGTAAGACGCCATCATCTATATTGAGGTAACTGTTCACCTGCATAGGTTAATGAGGAAGGAAAACTTTCGATGTTGCCCCCTGCAAGCCGCAGGAATAATCCGGCCGCGCGGCACTTTGCGGCCTCTAGTCGGACCGAAGTGACCCACGCCCCACATCCCACGCCCCACGGCCACAGGCCCCACAGCTCCACTCACACGTCGCGAGGCTCCACTCATGCGTTGCGAGGAATGCCCTCCTCCCAGTTTCCACCCTCCTCTCCCACGACGATATGGGACTGGGTTCGTTACTCGAATGGATATAGAATCCACTGTTACGTATCAAACTTCACCACTACCTAAAGAGCTCAATCAACACTTATCACTGCAAGCTTATGCTTGCGGACGGCGAACCCTTAACAACTTACTCGTCGAGGGGCGGGTTTCGGAACAAATTTCTTTCCTACCTTCGTAAGAGGAGGGTTATTACAATGGATATTTTAAGAATCCATGCATTTAAGAATTGTATCTGGACGTGCAAGCCGGAACAGTTCGTGCGCAGCCAGCTAAAACTCAGAAGTTTCCCAAGCCTCGAAGCGATGTGTACATTGATTCGAAAAAATACTGTCCAAAGCTAGGAAGTGTGCTTAAAGTAACAGACAAGGATCGTGATGATACGTGACTAAAACATGGCGCAGCCGGAACACTCCCTTCTTTCGTGTGACTTTGAAGTGCAACAATACTGTAGCAGGATCTCGAAAGAGGATGCGGATATTCGAATGTGTAGTATCTAGCTATCGAAAGAAGGGCTTTTATATACTGCAGCTTAGGGTTATAACCCTAACCCAGAATTAGAGGAAGCGTAGCTGCTCATATGCAAGATGTGTCGTTGTTCGGTCACGTAGTGCTCGATAGTTTCTGATATGGCCATAGACAGCTCATAACCCCGAAAAGGCCTGCAGATGCGCAGTAAAGTGGAGCACAAAGACTTGCCTGTACTCTGGATCCGCGGCTTGTTGCATTTCATACCTCCTGCGAATACTTGAGGTTGTCCTCGGCAGTTTCGCGCCGAGCAAATCAATGTGTGATTATATCTACTGTGCAGCTGTACGGGTGTTAGTTGACCGTTCTCTGGGAATCGGGTTCGATTTGTAGCGGAACACAGTGTTTCTCTCTTGGTATCAAATAGTTCCACGATCAAAAACTCTGGACATCAAGAAGAACTCTCGAGCCGTTTCCGCCCGCATTTAGTAGCTGCAGCAAACCTGTAATATGGTTTAAGACGCCTCGCCGCCGCCGAAGAGGGACAATGAGCTTTCTACTCTGGACATCATCGTTGTGGCGGCGCTGGACCGTTCCTGGAGCCACCAAGCCAGCAGCCAGCAGCCAACTTTCAATTGTTCACTCTGCTGATAAGCTTTCACGAGGGAGCAGTGAGGTCTTCACATCGTTCGCGCAGCTTGTGAAAGAAGGACAGAACATCTATCAGCGCGGACAAACTAGCAAATCGGTTTAGTGCGGCGGAGTACACCGAAGGCTCGTAAAAACGCGTGATGGAGTAAGTCGTACAAGAGCTGTACGCTTTCGAACCAGAAGGCACTGCGACGAGAAAGTTGATGCGAGGAGTCCTAGGAGTCTGAGCAACATGCCTGCATGGCGAGAGGGCGATTCATGTTCTATATTGGCCCTGCAATTAGAGGGGGCAAAAAGGTGCAGTACTTGCAGGGTAGCGATCATATGCTCTACGCCACGCTTGTTGAGAACGATTCCGTTCAAGTTCTCTATTATATGATATCCGTCGGTTGCTGGTTGACTGAATTCCACTTGTGCCAAGTTTTGGCCTGCAGCGCCATGTCATATGAAGGGACATCCGTCCGAAGCATTTTCACCCTTCTGCGCCCTGGATATTCGCTATATATCCTTCCTTTTGGTCAACTAGGTCAATTTCTACATTCCGTTCTCAATGTCATCTGCCAATTTCTCCGCTAGCATATCTATGAAGATCAATGTTTGTCAGCTATACAGCAACTTTTTGCATCAAAGGCGCTAGAAAATGATATGACCACATACAAACAGTTGCCTGCGGATGTCCGGGCGGAAGTAACGGGAACGCGGAAGCGTCCACAATTCGCAAGCCGCTGACCCCAAACACTCTTCCGTGAGAATCGACAACGGCTTGGGAATCGCTGGCTTTGCCCATAGCGCCTGGACCGCGAAAGTCAGCCATAAGAATGCATATAAACGAATCTCATATCTCTTACACGTAGCACACGCATGATGGATCGTGTTCACGGATTTTTTGATATAGTCCAAGATATCCGCATCCGTTTGCACAGTCGGGCCAGGAGCGAATTCTTGGCCGACGACGATGCTGGACGCCGTCGCGATCTGCCTCGCTCGTCTGAAGGCTTGAACGGCCAGTTCTTGATCCGTCTTTGTAAGCAGCCAATTTGGGCTTACAAGAGGATTGTCGCTCGTGTCTGCGGAGCTGATGGTGACATTCCCGCGGGAGGTCGGTGCTAAAAGCACGGGAGAGATCGTCATGTAGTCTGCAGTGTCGTTGGGGGGAGCAAAAGCGAAGCTTAATGGGAGGTACTCGAGCTCTGGCCGGTCTGCTGGAAATTTGGCCAAGTCAGAGAGCGTGGAGTCGCTCAAATGGCTTCGTAGCGTTTCGGGAAGCTTTTCCCAGCCTGTGTCGAGTTAGTCGTACTGATTGAATGAACTTGGCACGGACATGAGCGCTCACCGACCCAATTGTTGCCTTCATATTGTAAGGAGCCTGTTTGATTAGTCAGGAACTCCTCGGTTGCCTGTTGTGCGTAGCTGGCGTTGGCACGTTGCGAATCGGTGGTGACGTTCACACGATAGACGGCACCATAGAATGGCTGGTCCTATAGTATTGCAATTGTGAGACCTGAACACATAGAAATTGCAGAGGAGAAATACATACCCACATGTTCTGACCCACCCCTGGCAGATTGGAAATCACCGGGATGCCTAGGGGTGTCAGAGTAGCCGGCGGACCGATTCCAGATACCATGAGTAACTGAGGGGATCGAAACTGCCGGCTGTTAGAGTCGGAATCAAGATAAGGGATGCGTGTATGATACCGCTCCGGCTGCAACGATACCTCTTTTCTAGCCGAGAGGAAATGTGGCATGCCTCCGGACACGACGTTCACCCCTTGTGCGGTCCTGTTTACGTCGAGAACTTAGGGTTAGGGTTAGGGGTAGGGTTAGGGTTAGGGTTAGGG